>CM053792.1:895997452-896220628 GCA_028749045.1 Cupressus sempervirens
CATAACACTTATCTCCATGTTTTCACCTCGTATGAAACATGCTACTCCTTTTATCAGATTCATTCTTATAATTCATTAGGACTCTTTTGTTGACTAGGATTTCTCCTCTTTTAGTATATTTAGAATGTGATGATTTGATATCTTCATCAAAATGCACAAATCTAAGCTAGCCTTTGATTTTTCTATATATCCTTCCTTGGTGTTAGGGACATTCAAATTCCCATGGCATTCTTCTCCTTAGTGAAAATATGTTCCATTAAAAATTTCTCTATCAATTCCTTTTCCTCTTCTACTTCCTCTCTAATCTTTGTTGTTCTAATCATGGAAATGATTGGAATTGTTTCCCTTTTGGTTTTGAATTATATTTATTTCCCCATTATCATTCTTTGGGTCTTAATGTTTGCTTCCATAATTTCATCTATCAGATCTTCGACCATGACCTTTACCACTATTCTTGTTATCAGACTTCTTATTCACCTTTTTGTCAACTCTTAGGAAAAGATGGTATTGCCTCTCCAAACTATTCATTAAGATCAAATTCAATATTTCTATAATTCATGGCCTCAACCCATTAATATAATGAGAAATTTTATCCTTGTCTACTTTTGCATGACTTATTTGGGTGAGAACTTGATAGAACTCTTATGTATACTCCTGAATAGATCTTTCAAATTGGTTCAAGCATTATATTTTCTTTAGTAGATCAGGTTCATAATCTATGAGAATAGATTATTGCTTCTATTTAGCTATCATTTGGTCCCATCTTGTGATTTTTACATTTCCTCTTCTATTTCACTTTAATTGAATCTCTTGCCACCAAATCTTTGGATGACCTTTCGATTCGACCTTCACAAATTGGGCCCTATGAGGATACTCAATATCTTCATTCTCAAAATATTCTTCTTGTTCATTGATCCAATCTTCTAAATGACCCTAAAAAGCCTCTCATCTTCTAAGTTCAAAGCTACCTCTTCTTCAACATTTTATTTTTCTTCTCCTTCATACTAACTTTCATCTTTTACAACAAGATTTATTGCTCTATGCATTTTTTCTTCCAATGCTTGTATTTGTCTCTAGAGGGATCTTAAACCCTCAAGTATAACACCTCCAACTCTTCTACCACCTTCTCTTTGCAAAGAAATTTTTGTGCTTTTGTTGAAACCCTGGTGCAAATTTCCTTATAATTGGTGATCTATTTATACACTCAGGAACTCCTTCTCTGATAGAAATTGATGAAGGGTGCTCCTATTAATAGCATAAACACATAACAAAAATAAAGAAATAACAATAATTTGTGAGAAAAAACTATGGCATTCTTATTATTGCCCCAAATTTTTATAAAAGTATAATTTTGAAATAAAATATGCAAACCTACATTGGCACCTTCCTTACAATGATTTGCAAGATGAAAGAAGAAACATATCAAAGAGAGTTGTCCTAGATAATCTATATGCTTTCCTTATTTAGGAAATTTTACACTACCCAAAACATTTCTTGACATCAAACTATAATATTTGAGGCTAACCAACCCTAAAATTATGTATAGAGTTGGCTCAAATCAATTATGATATTTTTTTTGGAAATTTTGGCTAGCCCAAATTTAAAGAACATAACTTTCTAACCATTGATCCGATTGGCTATTATAACCCCATTCCATAATCCTCAACTTTTAATCTATAGATCCTAACTTGTGCAAGCTCCAATTGGCCTCATTTTGGAGCCCATTTGAATCCTCTAAGGCCTTCAAAACTTTTCTTGAAGGTTTTGCACCAAAATTACACATAAAAAATCTACAATAATATCATGAATACCCATGATATGAAACTAAACATTAACTAGCAGGTTGATGTATCCAAGATGAACATCCACTTCCAAAATTAAGACATTTTGAGCTCATATGACTGACTTACTAAGTAGAAAAACTCTACAAACAATAAATTTGCACTAAGAAAACCCTTATTCAAGAAATATAAAGGAAATATTTTTGAGTAATGCTAGATTTCTCTTACACCCAAGATGCTCTTGCATCAATTACTATAAAATGATATATTGTTCTAGGGATTTATTTTTTAATTTGAACACTTTCACATAATGGTAAGTAATATTTTTATTAATATCAAGAAGATTGGCCAAGATTTGGTAGACATATTTAAAATTTAGTTTTAAAGGGTTTGGGAAGTGTGATGAGTACAAAATACTTAAAAGGAAAAAGTATGATCTCCCACTTTGAGACAGTAAATAAAGCCCTAATTCAAGAACACTTTCTTGAGGTATATAGTGATTTCATTTTTTTTTATATTTCATTTTCTTTCATCAACAAAATATGGACAAAGGGATGAACTTCTAGCATATGGATGACTAGGTAGATTTCCACTATGGTGGCCTGCTTTGAGTATTATAAAACTAGGTTAGCTAGTGGTCATAGGTTTGGGGGAAATGAGAAGTCCAAACAATAGAAATATTCTATCAATAATCCAATCTATCAATTAAGGGCCCTAGAGATCCAAGTCTTAAACAACTAGGATATAACCCAATATTAAAAAACTTGTTAGCAAGGTGTTAAGAATGAAGTCTCATTCAAGGAAGATTGACATTTAGTTGAAAATTAAATTAAGAAAATAAAATGAAAAGAGAATATTTGTCAAGGCACTTGTAAAATAAAAAAATAAATGGTCAATTTGTAAAATAATAGTGGAAAACTTTATGCACTTTGTTAGATATAACTTTTGAAAATTTACATGTACACTAATTCCAATAATTATATGGTGGTGACTCATATTGGATTTGTAAATATCATTTTTTCATGCATGAAATAATGGGCTTATTTTTTCTAATGACACAATCCATACAAAGGATACTCATTAAGAATAAGAATGCATTATACATAACTAATAATAGGGGGTTAATTAGTTGTGTTTTAGATTAGGGTAAAAATAGGTTTTGAGGGGACCTAAAACCCCGCACAACTAGGTAAAAGATATAAGAATAAAGTACCCTAGGTTTTACAAGGACCTAGAACCTAAGCTTCACAAAACATAAAAAAGCCAAGTTTTACAAGGATCTAGAACCTACCAAAAAGAATATCAAGGTTCAAAAACAAGTTTCACGAGGACTTGGAACCTAAAGTAAACAATTAAAAAAACATAGAAATGAAACAACACCAAGAAAACTAGGACCAAAAAAATGACTAGAGACTAGGACCAACAACTAAACTAACTCTTTGATAACCTTTGCTAATTTCTTACCAACCTCCATAGTGTTGGAAATATAAGGCAGGCTAAGTTATTGAGAGGGGAGGGGTGAATTAGGAACCAATAAAAATTTAAATTTAATTATCCAATTAAACCATCACCATATAATCTAATCTTGTTGTATGCATGAAAGAATGAAAGCAAGAAAACATTCAGAACACTTTGAAACTATTTGGTAACCCAAAAACCTTCCAAATAGAAAGTAAAACTAGAGTGGGGATGATACCCACAAGCTTTAGTACTATAGTATAAATTTGGTTTGTTAAGGTTTATAATTGATCATTCTGATGATCTTACCTATTAGGAGCAATAAGGACTATTAATTCCACCTTGTGAAAGGATTTTACAAACATACAATGAAGTATGCACTCTGTTAGGAGATTTAAAAAAAGGCTAAGGCTATTAGAGGATTTGACTGATGCAACTGTTAAGAAAAATTATTGGTTGATCTTTGATCTGCAAATCTAATTTGCTGATTGAGATTCCTTTGGATAATAATGATCACCTTCTTGTGATAGATAAGTCTTTGCTATTCTTTACATTTCTTGTAGCCTTCTTTAATTCATACCCATCTACTTCTTACTTGTTTATGTACTTATTTGGATATGATATAATACATTACATACATATCAATCCATTTAATTACCTTCTGGAGTTGGATACAATACCAATTTAATCATAATTCACAAAGTCAGTCCACTACTATAACTCAGGTTGTAAAGATAACTTAGTGATGTTTTGACACTCGGTAAACACTGTCAAAACTCAATAGAGTTTGGCACTTGATAGACAATGAAGCTTGGTCCACACTGATCACTTCAAGTAGTGGGAACTCAAACAACATTGTATGACTCGGTGAACATAGATATACTTGGTAGATACTAAAATGCTTGGTTGACACCGCATGGCTTGGTCAACACTGACTTCATTCACTTCCTTAACACTGTGAGCTTGGTAGACATTGATATACTTGGTTAAAACTAAAAAGCTTAGTTAATACTAAGATCTTCATCACTTATACTGGAAAGCTCGATAGACTTTGCTACACTTGGGTAACACTTTAATATGTCTCAAATATTTGGTAGACACTATGAAGCTTAACATGAACTACAATCTAACTATTAAGCTTGGTAACAACTAAAACATTTGGTTAACATTACTAGAGGTATGATAATCTTTGTAGAAATTATAGAGCTTAGTAAAGATGAAACTAATTACCTAAGTGTTAAGTCACTAATAGACAAATGATTTGACCATAAGGTCAACAATATACCCATTTGGCATTAGCAACAAAAATAAATATCATACCAAAAATTTGAATGCTTAAAATACAAATCAAAACTCTCGTTATCAACAATCTTGGTGTTCAACTCAGTTTTGACTAATGTCTACTACTGTAGCTTGGTAACTTCTTACATTGTTTTATTTTAATTTTTCAAAATTACTTTTGTAAACATATTTTATGCTATCTGTACATTTGTTTCCTTTCTTATTACAACTCCCCCATACACATATCTCTCCCTTCCTTATATATATATATATATATATATATATCTGGAGTATGTTAATATTCTTCCCCTTTTTGACACAAATGCTAAAGATGCTAAATATTTACAAATCAATGCCAAAATGTAACAAGAATTCGCTATGTAGCTTCAAAATGATTTTCATTGTCTTGTCTTAATTCTCTTGCAATACATTAGATGCATGCAAGGCTATTTGCACTTCTACTAAAAGATCCGTCATATGATAAACTATGGAGAAATTATTATCATGGACCAATGTCTTTGCATGTGCAATATGTTTTACAGTGTATCCATGTTGGGAAGGATCATGCCTTGAATATCTACAAGTGTAGCTCTTATCCTAGCTTCTTCCCTTAAAAATTCTACCTGAAGATCTGTCAAGTACTTTCTTTACAAAATGTGTAAAGTTGCAACTAGGAACAAGTGACAATTGTTATGTATGTGTCTTCATGTCCTCATCTATCTTAGATAGTTTATCCTATATTTCCTTAGTGAAGATAGATGTATCACATAAATTGACAGACAAAATCAAAAATGTTATTTACATATACTTCAAGTGTGGCAAGAATAGTAGATAATTCTACTTGGTCAATAGCTATCTTCTATGCTACCTTCTCCAAAACTTTGTTTTCAAACTTTCTTTCTACCCTTTGCAGTAGTTTATCTTGTTTATTCAACTCTTCATTTTACTTGTGAACAACTTCAAAAGGTTGATCCAAAATTGGTTTCTTCTCATCAACCTCAATACTTAGTGCATCAATGAATATTCCTTTTATATCCTCAAGCATTTTATTTTTCTTTTTACTTTCTTCTCTTAGCTTTTTCTTCTTAGCCCTCTTTTTCCATAATTCACCAAAAGTATATATTTCTTAAAGAGTGAGGTTAGAGGTATCCCAATTTGGAATAACAATTTCCTCATCTAGATCAATTTCTTCTTCTTTACCCTTTTCTATTAAAATAGCAAAAGGAACAATTTGTTTTCCTTTTCTTTTGACTTTTGTACTCCATTAAGGCTTAACCTCAACTTGCATTGCATTTATTGTAGATACAATTGGTATAGAAACAATAGCTAAAACAATAGAAACAACCAAAAATATAGGAGTAACAATACTAACATCAAGAATACTTGAAATACCTTGTTGTAGCTCATTAAAGCCTGATGCTAGAATGATTGGAGCCTGCTACTCGGTAGATGAAGTGATAGAAAATGCACTCATCATAACACTTGATAATGTTTCTCTAGAGATTGGTTGGGTAATGGTGATGTAGTTTTTACCTCAACCAACTTAGTAAAAGCCTTCTCTGAGCCAGGTTGCACTAAAGCCTTTCTATAGAATAAGGAAGAGAGGCAATAACTTTTGATGCTATCTTCTTTGCATCAGAATCTTCAATAATCTAAAAATTAGGAAGATATCCTCCTATAGCTTCTTTCTCTTCTTTATTTCCAGCATCATCTCCTTCTATATTTTCTATTTCCTTGTCATTTATTTCTACATCCTCTTCTATATCCTCTCCTACATCATCTTTGTTATCAATTTGCACAAATTGATCACTAGGCTTGTGCAACCCATAAATGTTCTTCCATGCAACAATGTTTGACTTCACAAAAAATTCTGTCTTTTGATAGGATCAAGAATGCATTAAATCTATGGATTAGCTTATTTTTATTCACCTTTAATTATTCCTTCACTTCCTTATCTAAAAGACTTGGCATAAATTGTTTGAGAGTTTTTTCTCTAATGTCTTGGTTAACTTTCAATGCATTGTCCCATTGTGGTGCAACTTCCTTCAATAAGTCATCAGGAACCTTTGATTTTAGTTCATCAAGGGAATACTTCCACTTAGCCATCTTTTCCACTAGGGCATCCTCAATCTTTTTTTGTTCTTCTATGGTCCTAGTTTCATACTCAAAAAATCTGAAATTACTTGTACCTCCACCTTATTTAACCTTTTTGGTCTTTGATCAAAGATAGGGGTAGACTTTTTGAATGTGATCTACTCATCTTCATCATCATCATCACCTAATATATTTTCTTTCTTGATTTAGTGGATCTTCTTGTGAACACAACAGAGGAAGACTTTATAGATTTGGTGATAAGGACCATCCCTTTCTTCTTGGGAAGCTCCTCCTCTTCAAGTTCTTCTTCCTCTACATTCTCTTCTTATCCTTCTTCTCCCACTAGATCATCTCCTTTTCCTTTAGTTATCATGAGAGGAGAACTAGATTATTTGGTGTTCTTTAGAATTTTCTCTACCGTCTTTCTTCCTCTCTTCACTGCTTGGGGAAGCTTGATTTCCATTTTAATTCTAGACTTTTCTTCCTCATAGGTGCCAAAATATGGTTCCTTGGTATCAACAAGATCATTAAATAGAACCTCAATTATGTCTTTGGTGTCATCAATATTGACCTCATATCCCAAAGGTTTAACCCATGTCACTCTAGGTCTAACTACTCAGATATGGACCTTGACATTGTCAACTAGAAAACAAATATCTTGATCATAGTCTTCTACCAACTTCTTTGGTATCCTATATCTACTTTACATTTCCTCTTTGAAGGACTCAAAGTAGTTATCCATTATACTTTTAAAAATTTCACTCATCATTGCTATAAAATCATTAATATGATATAAAACTAGTGTATCCTTTTTCCACACCATAGTTCCTTTTGAATGGAAAAAGAATTGCACATAGAAAAATAAACAAGTCAATAGAGAACCAAACCTAAATGGATTATTCTTTGAGACTTAGATTCTTTCCATGTTCTTTCTGAATCGACTCAATTGTAGCTCAACAAGGTTGAAGGATAGATTATTCTTCACCAAGTTTTGTAAGCTAGGTCAATAACTTCATAGGGAACACTATTCAGATGACTTGAGTTGTATATCTTGTGTGCAGTAACATGGATGAAAAAATTAATTTCCATGTCAGTTACTCCATTCAACTTCATGCCTCTACCATCCCACTCAACAAGAGTTCTCTTAGCCAATTCAACCTAACCTAGGATATTTGTGGTCTTTGCCTTGTTTAGCATTGTCAACCTGATAATTATGTCTATCATCTTCTTTGTAATTAGAATAGGGTGATTTAACCACAAATGCATTTTATGGACTAGGCTCAAGATGATACTAATCCACTTCCCTTAGAAATCCCTTGGCATATGTAGAATATGCATTAAAACCTTCATCTCTAAATGTTTGTGCTTGGGTTTTAGAACAGCATCCACACACAGCTCATTGTATGCCTAGTTCATCTCTAAGGTTTCCAACTCTTGAATTGAGTAGTATAAAAATGACCTAATATCATGTATAAGAAGTACCTTTGGAGGAATCTTTGATTGTGTTCTAGTAGGGTCAAGTGCTTCTTGAATTATTGGACTTAACCTCAATGTGGGATCCTTACAATCAACTCCTCGAATCAACATATCTAAACCCTTCTTCACCTTGGTACTAGAAGATGCCATTCACTTAGTTATACTTTGAGTGAAAGTAAACTTCAAATTTTTTTCTACAAATCACTTGGGGGCTCTAGAATTGTTCTTCAATCTTAGCTCTAAAAATTTGTGGTGAAATGATTCATTTGATTTTTTCTTTTTAAAAGAATTTAGTCTTTATAATTGTCATTAATTCTTTACACAATTTTTTGCTTAGTCTCAAGTTTTCCTCCACACGGTTAAGTCTTTGTCACTCAGAAGATGCCTTTAACTTGATAAAGTCTCTTGACTTGGTAGGAATTACCAACTCAGATAGAACTGCAAACTTGGTAGAGTTATCACACTCAGTTTGAACTTGGTACTTAGTAAAGTCACCAAATCAACATCTACATCCAAAATTAGGTTAGGGTATGTAACCTAACCTTTCTTGGTAAGGTCTTATAACTTGAACTTGCTTGATAAGGTCTTTGGCTTCCATCTTCACTTAGGGATCCTTGTGTATCTTAAATGCTAATATCAATCTTCTATTTTCTAACTAGAACTTATGTGAGTTGTCTCTTTTTGAATCATAGTTCTAGTGATCTCCATAGGTAACTAAGTTGAAATGGTTGATTCACCCAACTCATTGACTTGGGTGTCAACAATTTCAAGACCTTAGCTTGCATTCTCTAGAGATTTTCGTACCCATTGCTACTTGATTTGGTTTCTAATATTGTTAGCATTTTCTTTCTTTTCATCTTCAACTCTTCCTCTATTCATATATTTCTTAGCAAGATGTTTAAGTTCTATACATACAAAACATCTCTTTGTAGTGTCTCTCTCTTCCTCATGTGATGTTTTATTCAATTATCTCCAATGTGCTCATATTCACCACAATAGTTACATCTACACCATGTGTTCTAATCCCAACTAAATATTGCTTTTACAATTTTCTCTATTGGGTTCCACTTCTTGGTCTTGCATTCTAAAGATTTATGTCCTTGCTTGTTGCAATTAGAACATTTTCCTTTAAAATTGGATATCTTTTTGCATTCACTTTCTCTATGTCTTAGTTTGTTGCAATTGTAGCACCTTCCATTGAACCTTGATTTTCCATTTCTCCAATACTTGTTTGATGCATGACCTATAATTCCACAATGATTACAAGTAGTTATTTTATTCTTTTGAGCTCCTTGCCGAGATGATTCACCTTTTTATGTGTATCTTAATCCAATTTTTCCTTTATGTCAATATTTATGCTTCTCATTCAATTGATTCATGCTTTCTTGAGATTTTATCATCCTCTCATTGGTTTACTTTTTCATGTTGAGATCATTTTGTAGCCTTTCATTCTTTATTCTTAATTTCATAAGCTCTTACTTTGCATCATTGAGTCTATCAATAAAATATGCTTTTGGAAGAGACAACTGATGGATTTCATTGCCTTTTTCTTCTATTTTTTTAGTAAGAAATCTCTTGTCTTCTTTATCTTTATCCATTTTTTCTAATTTTTCACATATTATGACTAATTGGGTTTCTTTCTCTCTTTTCATCATTTTTATTTCTTTTTGAAGAGTGAGATTCTTATCAAGTAGGTCTTTTATTGCTTTATCAACTTCATTTGAACTTTTGTCTAGGCATAAGTCTTCAATTATTTAATCAATGTAGAGATTGTCATTCATTTGTACTACTAGTTCCTTCCTTCTTTATAAGGATTGAGAGAGAGGATCCTTTTCTTTCTTGAGTTTTCCTATGGCCAATTCCAGATTCAATCTCTAATTCTCAATAGCCTTTTCTATCCTATATACCTCCATTACCTCTAATCTTTTCTCAAGATGTTAAAATTCTATTGTGAGAACCAAATGCTCTAAAACCAATTGTTGGAAATATAAGGTAAGATAGGTTACTAAGAGATGAGGGGTGAATCAGGAACCAATAAAACTTTAAACTTAATTCACTAATTAAACCATCACCATATAATCTGATCTAGTTACATGCATGAAAGAATGAAAGCAATAAAACATTCATAACACTTTGACACAATATTTGGTAACCTAGAAAGCTTCCAAATAGAAACTAAAACTGGGGTGAGGATGATACCCTCAAGCTTTAATACTGTAGTATAAATTTTTCCTGTTAAGGCTTAAAATTGATCACTTCTAATGATTTTACCTATTAGGAGAAATAAGGACTATTAGGTCCACCTTGTGAAAGGATTTTACAAATGTATAATGAAGAATGCACTCTATTAGGAGATTTAGCAAAAGACTATTAAGTCCACCTTGTTGGAGGATTTACCTAAAGCACTTGTTAAGTAAAATTAGTGACTGATCTCTAATCTACAACTATGATTTGTTGAATGAGATTCCTTTGGATATAGTGATAACCTTTCTATGATAGATAAGTCTCTACTATTCCTTACTTCTTGTAGCCTTCTTTAATTCACACTCATATACTTCTTACTTGTTCAAATACTTATTTGGATATGATTTAATACATTAATATATACCAATCCACTTAATTATCTCCTAGAGTCAGCTACAATACCTATTTCATCATAATCCACAAAGTCATCCCACTACTATAACTCAAGTTCTAAAGACAACTTGGTGATGTTCTAACACTCAGAAAATAATGCCAAACTCTAGCACTTGTTTTAAATTGAATCTTGGTCCATACTAATCACTTCAAGTAGTAGGAACTTGGTCAACATTGTATGACTCAATGAACATAGAGAAACTCAGCAGATACTGAAATGCTCAGTTGACATTGCATGGCTTGGTCAATGCTGACATCATTCACTTCATTAACACTACTAGCTCAGTAGACACTAATATACTTGGTTAACACTACATATATTAGTTAACATCAATATTTTCATCACTTATACTAGAAAGCTTGATAGACACTATGAAGCTTGACATGAGCTACAATTTGACTATTTAGCTCAGTAGCAATTGAAACACTTGGTTAATATTGCTAAAGTATGATAAACTTGGTAACAATTGTAGAGCTTGTTAGCAATAAAACCAGCTAACTAAGTGTTAAGTCACTAATCAATAAATTATTTGATCATAAGGTCAATAAATAGTACCTTGAAGGGTTTCTTCTACAATAGAACCAAGAATAACAATCATAACTTTATTAGTGCTTTATATAGTTCTTTTTCTAGGGTCACCCACGATCTTCACAAAAATAGGGTAAATCATCTCCTCATTTCTTCTTTCACCTATAGTTATAGCATAAACACATAAAATAGAATTAATCATGTCCATACATTTCTCACTATCTTTTACTTCTTAGCATAATTATATTTTTTACGCCTTCAACCTTTTAGGGATGTTTCCTACCTGATTTTCTAGCTAGACTCTCTTTATTTTTCTTTCATCTAGTTCTATTTAGAGCTCTCCCATTTTTTTCCTAAAGTATAATAATTTCATTATAGAAACATGAATTGACTTGGAGAGAAGTGTCTACTTTCATCTTATCCTTATGGAGAAAAGATAACTTCACCATATTATTATCATCTTTTGCCTCATCATTAGACCTTTTCTCTGGGTTGGTAGTCACTTCCTAGGTACCCTTCAAAAGTAACTAGTTTTTGTTGTTTAAACCCTCTTGAGCCATCATCTCATTCTAGATCTCCTTATTCAAATTATTCTCTTTAATCACAGGGGCTTTACCTTCTACATTCTTCTCCTTTTCAGTGTCCTCTATAAGATTGACATTTGTTATCTCCCTCTTTGTAGGTATAGACCATTCAATTAGAGTCCTGATTTTCTCATTTTGGCCCTAAGGTTCTGAAATTGACTTTGATTCCATATTCCCCCCTTTTTTGCTTTCCCCATTATTTTTTACCTAGGAGATATTCTGATGACCAGAATACCCATCCAGAAATGAACTGAGATCCCTAGTTTTCATTTCATCCTCTACATCCTCACTTTTCTCAGACTCCATAGCTTCCTCAGTAGCCTTTTTAGTTTTCTCAACCTTACTCTCCTTCTTTTTAACTATTGGTTAATTTAGTTTGTCTTCCTTGGATTTTGGTTGATACCTTGACTTCTAATATGCCTAGTGTGGTGGAAAACAAAATGGTTAACAACATAATGGGTCAATGTAGTAGTCTATCAGACACTCCTAAATTGAAAGGTATAATTCACTTGCAGTGGAAAGATTTTCAATGAATTTTTTTTTAGAAGACTAGTTGGTTTGAAGGGTATCCTCTTAACTAGAGAGAAGGAGAGGTGTATCAAGATTGGCTTCAAGAAATCTAGGTCATTTTTAAGTGATGACTCACAACCTTCATAGACATAATTATATTTTTTAGGTTGGCATAATTATATTTTGTAGGCCTTCAACCTCTCAGGGATGTTTCCTACCTGATTCTTTAGTTGGACTCTCTTTATTTTTCTTTCATCCAGTTCTCTTTAGAGCTCTCCCTTTTTTTTATGAAGTACAATAATCTCATTATAGAAACATGAATCAACCTGGAGAGAAGTGTTTTCTTTCATCCTATCCTTATGGAGAAAAGATAACTTCACCATATTATTATCATCTTTAGCCTCATCATTAGACCTTTTCTCTAGCTTGGTAGTCACTTCCTAGGTACCCATCAAAAGTAACTAATTTTTTTTGTTTAAACCCTTTTGAGCCATCATATCCTTTTGGATATCCTTATTCAAATTATTCTTTTTAATCACAAGGGCTTTACCCTTTACATTCTTCTCCTTGTTAGTGTCCTCCATAAGCTTGACATCCATTATCTCCCTCTTTGTAGCTATAGGCCTTTCACTTAGAGTCCCAATTTTCTCATTTTGGCGCAAAGGTTTTGAAACTGACTTTGATTACATATTCCCCTCTTTTCTATTTTCCCCATCATTTTTTACCTAAGAGATACTCTTACCAAATCAACAATCAATATTGGTCGTGCTTTGATTGGGCCTTTAACTTTATCCTTCCTTCAATGAGAAATAGATGGCCACAATTAATCTAGATCAAGATCGTGATTGAGTCTTTAGACTTTGAATAGAAACTACATGTTAATAAGTTGGGTCTACACTCTATTTTCTCTAGGTTGATGCATTTATCTTTTGAACCATTTCACAATTGTCGTTGATTTCCTCAAAATATATGACCATGATTACATGAGCTCTTTTCCTTTATAATCTAAATCTATGGCTACCATTTGCAAGTAAATTGAAATCCTTTTAATTTTTTGGTCTAAAATGGATTTGATTATGGAGAAGTGTCACTATTCTAGAGAACTTCTCCAAAACATCTTTTCCTTCAACATTTAGCCCCAAAATATGACTAGGGCCATTTGATCTTTTCTTTGTTGGGTGATCTAGATCAGTTAATGTGCTAGGACCACCTCCTTCCAAGCTTAAAGAGATCAATATTTCCCACATCACCATGGTAAATAACTAAAGGTCATCTTTCTTTGGTTGATATATGGGAACCATCGGATCATCTCAATCTTTAACTTGCCTTTTCTTAGTGCATCGGGAGACCCTTGACATGTGGAAACATCTAACTGGAGCTTGACTATTCAACCTTCTGACCACATAAACATTAGATCAAAATTACTAATGTTGATTAAACCTCCATCTGACTATCTAGATCACCTCTTCGAATAGTTTGACTTTTTTTCCTTCTCTACATAAATATGAAGATCAAATCTACACTATTGATTTACTTCTTCATGGAAAAATTAGAATTGACCAAAGGATTCACCATTGTTTATCTTTTTCATTACTTCCTTTCTACAAGTGACTTCATTCTTAATTCCCTTAAACTTGATTTTTGTTCCTTAGTCACCATGATAAACTCTTTGACTTTGACCATGCAGTTCTATGTTGCCTTGTTATCTTGTGTTCATGTGATCCTCTTCTCTAATTGGAACCTATCTCCAAATGAACATTCATTGAACATATATTGAATTTTATTAGAGATATATTTTTCTTCTCATTGTAGGGATATGCATGACACTTACCCACCTATCTGGAATAACCTAGCAGACTGATAAGCATTGATTTTTCACTTAGATAGGCTTTGAATGGGGGAGATGAGAGAGAAAGTATTCTAGTGACCACTTAGACATGAACCTTCACTAGTTTGATCTTGATTTGACAAAAAAATAGGAATTCAAAAATGAGAGACTAAAAGTACACCAACAACTGGCTCTGAATTGGGGACTTAGGCAAGCTAGTGGTTAAGAAGGAAACTAGACATCTCTTGATTTTGCAAAAGAGCTTGACAAAGACACACAAAAATAGACTACCTCACTTATTTTATTACTAGAAGACAACAAATAGAAAATATTAGTACCTAGTCCATTGAGTTACAAAGTCTAAAGTAGCATGTAGGGAGATGCTATGCATTTGGGTGGTGGAGAAGTAGGGAAGCCAACACAAGGATACAAATAGATGGAAAGAAGGATAGCAAGGAAACAAAACTAAACTAAGCCAAAGAACATAATAGAAGGGGAAAACCAAACTAAGAAAGAAGGAAAAAAATAAGGAACACAACATAATAGAAAACCTACCTAGACTAACTCTAACTATAGGTGTCACCTTCTCTCAATTATGGATTTGATATAGCTTCAAGTCCTGGCCATTAAAGGAAAATGGAAGAACCTCTCTAGTAGGATAGGCCAAAATAAAAGAATTATTTTGATTCACCTTTGAAATTTTGAAAGGGTCTTTCTAAAGAAAACCATACCAATTTTGAAAGGATCTTTCCAAAGAAAATCATACTTATGGTGTATACCTTTGGGTTTATGTCTTTTATCCCATAACAAGACTAGATCATATTTCATAAAATTTCTCAGCTTTTCTTTCTTGTCAAATAATCTCTTCACACACTTCTATTGTTCAGTGATATGATCAACCAATTTATCATGCTCTTCCTCCAGTTTGGTTGAGTACAAAATTCACTTTTGAAGACCATTCTGGAATAGTGGATCCTCAATCACTTGGTGTAACTTGCAAACAGATAGTTCCAGTGGAAGGGGAAAGTTAGCCTCAATTCCATAGACCAAGTCAAATGGTGAAATATCAATGGCCTTCTTAGGTTTTATCCTATCTTCCCATAGAGCTTCATGTAACTTCTTGTGTCAATCCTTTTGATTATCTACGACAAGATTCTTCATAATGTTGAACAAATTTTTATTGCTTGATTTTGCTTGGCTATTTTCTTGGGGGAAATAGTCTAAATAATGACTCAGATGGATACTATTGTCTTAGAAGAATTCCATGATCTCCATTAAAGAAAAGTATGTAGCATTGTCCATGAGTAGCTTCAATGGGACACCAAATCTCACAAGGATGTTTTCCTTGATAAATTCACAAACTTCTCCATAGGTGGTTCTCTTGGTAGGTTTTGTTTCCACCCACTTGGTAAAGTATTCTATAGTAGTTATAATGTATAAATGACCAAAAAAGGAGGAGGTATTGATTGGACCAATAAATTTGATTCCCCACTACTGAAATAGGCTCTCTATCTCTAGTGGCTTCAATGGTAAGGCAACTAGCTGAGATTTACTAGAAAACATCTTGCACTTGTCACATTGCGCTACCCACTTGTAGGAATCTTTGAACATACTAGACCAATAATAACACTACCTCATAATTTTATAATTTTTTATTGTAGAAGAAAAGTACCCACCACAAGATTCATTATAAAATTCTTGGAGAAAAATCTTTTGTTGAGGCTTATCCACACACCTAAAGAAGGTGCCATTAATTCCCCTTTTATACAATTGATCATCATAAATAACATACTTTCTTGAATTATTCTTAAGATATATTCTTTGCTTGTATGTCAATCCATTAGGACATTCTCTATAGGTAAGTAAGTAATCAATATTTAAAAACTAAGGATCTTTGAGACTTACCATTAAAACTCTTGAGGTTTCTTCTTCTTTGTTTGGTTCTTGGTTTTTAAAAAAAAAAATTCACAAGCCATTTTCTTGGATCAGTTTTTTTCTCTTTAACTCAATGTCATTTTGCTAGAATTTGGCTATCTAGGCTCCTTTGGTGTTGCATCCTATCTCTTGCTAAGCCTAGATATACTTAACCCTTGAATCAAGAATATACACAATAGAATATGAATGCAGAACATAGAATCTAAATTTTTTAAGTTCTCCTACCACAATGTAGGCATGCTTCTCCATTTGAGAGTACCTTAGTTCATGCTCCTTTAAGGGAGTGCCCATGAAAGAATTATGTGCTTGAATACATTCCTTGTTTTCTTGCATGAGTATGGTAGATAATGTGTGGGTTAATACATAACAGTACAAGATAAATTCTTTGGTATAATATAGGTGAACCAAGATAGGAGTTTTGGCTATGGAAGTTTTTATTTCATGAAAAGCTTTCCTTCTAGGGTCATTTCACTTGAATTTCTAACTACCTTTCATTATGTCAATTATGCACTTTGTAATTTCAAAGAAATTAGGAATAAAACATCTCAAAAAATTAACATATCCAAAGAATGATTTAATTCTAGATTTGCTTGCTAGTAAGTTGAGTTATTGGATAACTCTAACATGTTTAGGATCAATCTTAATGCCTTCTTGAGACACTATATTACCCAACAACTTTCCCTTTGTAAAACAAAAGGTAGATTTCTTGGGGTTAAGGGAGATTCCATGTTCCCTACATCTCGTATGCACTTTCTCCAAGTCCTTCAAAATAACTTTCTCTTTTCTTGGAGAAGACTATTAAATCATTCAAGCATATGACTATAATTTTTTCCTTTAAATCAGAAAAGGATGAATTAATGGCTCTCTTAAAAGTGGCTCCAACACTAATTAGCCTAAAAGGTATTATGTTATAAGAAAACATTCCCTAAGGAGTGATAAATGCTATCTTAAATTGATCATCTAGATCTACTTCAATTTAATTAAAACCTAAGAAACCATCCAACATAGACATCATTTTAGAACCTACCACTATTTGTAGTAAATGGTCAATGTTAGGGAAAGCATAGTTGTCTTTAAGAGAAGCCTGATTCAAATTCTTAAGTCAACATAGATTCTGATCTCCCCACTCTTTTTTTAGACAGGGAAAATATTGGCTATCTAATTAGAATGGTGTATAGGATATATGTGTTGGTCTCAGATTGGTTTTGACAATTGAGTGTCAACACACTTAAGAAAATTTCTTATTTGATGACAAGTAAAATATAGATGCTAAGAAGATAGATAATGCCAAGCAAGTTTCAATTGTCGAGTGACTAATATATGCTGAGTTAGTCTATGTGCCGAGTGAACTATGGGTGTTGAGAAAGACAAAATTTCCATAGGTGCCAAGCAAGACATAATTTCTATAGGTATCGAGCAAGACATAATTTCTATATGGGCCAAGCATCAGTAATCAATAAGTGTCGAGTAACACAAAATTAGCATAAGAGTTTGTGCCCTTACAAACTAAGATGTAAATCATTTTTGGGGCAACATAGGATGAATCTCAAAGGATTAAAGGATAAGATCGTATCTTTTTAATTCCCTATGAAATCAATATGCAACCAGTCAAAAAAATGGAAAGAATTGAGCAAGAAAGATGGATGAATCTCAATCATAGATTCATACCTAACCCTAAGTCATGAAACCTATTTAAGGAGGTCAAAACCCCATAATTCAGTATCATATGGGAATGCAAGGAGAGAATGCTAGTGAAGTTTGAAGGGAGTTAAAGGGGTGAGAAGACTTAGAAGAAGGACAACATTGCAACATCAGTTATCTAAATAGAGTATCAACACTTTGAACAGGATCATATTAGATCAAGAAGTATTAGATCAGATTGAATAGAACAGGGACCTGAAATCAGCAATTGAGGATTGTAAGTTATTAGGTCAACACATTCTACTATAATTTCTAGCCATTTTATTAGGAGATTGAAAATCCTATGAAGATAGGTTGGTTTAACAACCATTTTGTAAATCCTTTAACAAGGTGACATTCCAAGTGAATGTTTGTAAATCCTTTAAATAGGTCATTTTTAATAGGGTGTTAGAGCCTTTAATAGGGTAGGCCTTTCATAGGGAAAACCATTGATGATGGCCAAACTTTGTAACTTTGACAAGTTACATATTGTTGCAATGATAAGCTATGGGTGTCATCCCCACCCTAGTTTTACCTTGTCATTTTGGAGGGTGTTTGGGTGATCAAGTATTTTGTTTCCTATTTTCATGCATGCCTTTACTTTCATGTCAATTAGAAGTGTTAGATGCATGTATTGATTTCAATTAAAAAATTTATAGCTTAAAGTTTGGTACTTCTGATTCACCCCCCCTCTCAGAAGTATTCTTCCCACTTGTAAATTCCAACAATTGGTATCAAATCCAAGTTCTTATAAGGAGAAGCCTTACAAATTGAAGAAAAGATTTGGAAATAGAGGTCTACAAGCTTTGGAAGATTATAGAGAACCAAGAGATCAAGATACATCTCATTCTACATTCTCTAGAAGAAGCTAGGGAAGAATTGAGAAAATCCCTAAAGAGAAGAAAGGAAATTTCCATAGATGAAAATGATACATAATATAAGGATATTGACACCTCAAAAGTGTTTTCCAATGGAGATTTTAAGGAGTTTGATGCAGCAATTGCAGACCTAGTGGAGAAAAATAGAGTTTAAGCATAAGAGATAAGAACTCTCAAGATTGAACAAGAATCACAAGCCATGATGCTTTGTGAAGTGATTGAACAAAAGAAGAGAGATATTGAAGATAAAGCTATGATATAAGATGAGAAGAGAAACCTTGCCAATAGACTAGAGAAAAATTCAATTGAGCTTGCAAGAATTTACAACATGCAGCTAGACACCCTAAGCCAAATGATGAATTCCCATGATGAATTGAATGTCAAGGGTATTGAGATCACACTAAACATACAAAATGAACGACTACAAAATCACTTGAGAAGATAGAAGGAAATTGTAGAGAGCTTCAAAAAACCTAATGAATCTATCAAGTACTTTAAAAAACTACTAAAATAACCAAGATCTAGTAATGACACTTCAAGACTAAGATACACCAACATTGAAGAAGGAGATTTACCAAAGACTGTAGAAGAAAGAAGTGACAAAGGTAAGAACACAAAACCCACTTGTCATTTTTGTGGTAAAAGGAACACAACTCTAATGTGTGTAGGAGAAAGAATACCAATCAGAATGACAAACCTAAAAACATGGGACACTATCACGAGTATAAAAAGCAAGGGCATCATGGATATGACTATAGGACTAGAACCATCAGGACACAAAGATTTGAAGGTCACTACTATAATTGCAAGAAGTATAGACATATAGCTTTTGAATGCAGATCTAAGCCTATGTGGACACCAAATAAACTAGCAAAGTGAAATAGTCATCAACATCACTACAATTGGGACTACAACACTAAACAAAGCTATCACTACTATCAAAAGTATGGGCACATCCCTAAGAACTGCATAATAATATGCTTTAGTGGCAATTACAATAGGTGGTCAAGTCAAACAACTTGCTTTAGCTATCTAAAGACTATACAGATCAGCAAGTATTGCCCAACAAGGTCAAAGTCACCCAACTCCGAGTTCAAAAAAGGAAAAGGGAAAGTTGATGTTGAACACATCAAAGGAGAAATTAATAGAAAATGGAAAAGAAAAGATGAAAGCAGTACATCCATTGGAGGGATCACTTCACCTAAAAGGTGAAGTGGTCACACTACATCCAACTTGTTGGTGTTTAAAACTACTGAATCAACAAAATGTTCAATACCAAAAGATAGCACTCACGTAACCTGAGGATTAGCTAATTCCCATTAACAATTACATAAGTAAACCATTTGGACCCAACTTCAACAAAACCATGAATGGTTTCCTACTCTTTAGGGTCTGCAAAACCAAGGTGGGTAAACCTAGGGGATAATTCATCAGGATACTACTACATGGGACTTAATTTAGTTTCATTTTGATTTTCATCCTCTATCCCTATCACATATGTAATTCATCCATTTGTTGATATTATTTGGTTCATGTATATCCCTGTTAATCAGATTTGGTCCTAATTCTCCTTAAGTTTACAATTACTTCTAGAAATAGTAGCTATCTAATATCCATGAGTAAAATATAAAAAAGTGATGACCAATATTATAACTCTAAACAAAATGGAATAAGAATGATTTTAGAATTGAAAAACTTGGATATGTAGCAGAAAAATTTACTCTCTAACACCTCTGATTTATATGACCAGTGCTTTATCCATAGGGGTAAAGAGTTAACTATTAGTAGAAGATCTTGTTCAATTAAATTGTAATTGAATTTATCAACTGTAATCACCTATTTCCATTCTTATGAAATATCTTTTTTATAAACTCATGAATTCTACTGATCTACTGAAGCATTTACATAATCCCTTGAATTAAAAGCAATAATAAACCAATATAAAACCCATCCAGACTGCATTCAACCAAGTGAACCTTATTCAAATGATCTCAAAATTAATAAACTCATGAAATGGAGACAAAAAATAGTTATACAAATCTAGTGTAAATACACTTTTGTATTATCCTTTTGCTGATTAATACAAGAACCAATAAAGACTCAATGAAGAACCCATGAATTCATGCTAATACTATCATTTCTATTTTATATCAAAAAAGCACATAACTAGGAATAAACTCAAACACAACTACACATGCCTAGACTGATTGTACTATTTCTTGACAATCCCAAAAAAATACATCAAAATTCAGACCCTTGTTCCAACCCTAGGATCTCACTTAAATATGTGAGATGCAACAAGCTTTAGGCTTGGAAAACTTAACAAGTGTCTAGAAAAACAAAACTTAATATAACAAAAAGTTAACACATCAATATGTACTTTGGTAGGCCCATTTATGTTACATCATAACAAATTACTAGCTATTTTGATTTGCCACCACTATTCTGAATCTTTGAATATGCTGCCACCAGGCTGGCCAATGATGAATCCTGTGGTATTTCCAAATCAATATTTACCCTTGGATTTTTAATATTTTCACCTAGGACAGACAACATTACTTTTATCCTTGAATGTTTCTCTGTCATGTCCACATCCTGGGCTTCTGTACCTACAACTAGAGCTAACTAATGACCTTCACCTTCTTCATTTTTCATATCTAGTGTTGATGTGTCAATAATCTACACCTCACCATCTTGTATCTCATCATCATCTATTCCAACTTCCTCAAATTGCTCACCAGAAGCAATATCTACCATGCATGTGTCAAACACGATATCATCTAGCTAATCAAACAGTAGAGTATCTCATTATTTTTTGATAACATATTCTACCTCCCTATCAATATCAACAAATTATTGTTTTAAAGAATCAAAGAATATTTGGGCTTTCACTATTTCTTCAGTTGTGGTAGCCCACCATGCATGCCCTTTTTCATTGATAACCCTATTCATTCTTAATCAAAATAAATTACCTAGCTCTTTGGACCATTCATCTTTGTTCTTCAAATTATTTCTTCTGTCTAGGGCACGAGGAAACAAACTAAACTTTTGGCTCTTGTACTTGTTCAAGTAGCCAACTATTATTCTTTTCAAATGAAATCTTTTATTTTCAAAATCTGAAAGGTCAAAAACAATATCAAAAGTTATCTCAATTTGATCATAGGAGGTTTTTATGATAGAATAACATAAAAATGTTATTTCTTTTCTCCTCCTTACTCACTTATTCACAATAGGCTTTAAAACATCATCACTTACTTTCAATTCCTCCCAAATATTTATCACCCTAGCCAACTGATCATAGACTAGTGGCTATTCAATTTTTTCTCCCGAATATGTGAGAGCCTTTCTTAATTTATCTTCATACTTCACCTCCAACTCCACATGTAATGCCCACAACTTGCTTTTTTCTTCTTCAAAATCTTCTACTATGTAGTATTGTGGCCTTTGGGGTGTATTTGGTTTTTCTATGAGGGGGGTGGATTTGAAAGGTTCAACTGGAGCGTGAGGGTATGTTATTCTTTGCCTTGTGGCCCTCTCCATTAACTTGTTTTCAAGTTCAATTCTCTTTTTAACCTCTTTATTGTAGGCCTCTAGAATTGTTTCATATTTGCTCTATAATTCAAACATGGTATGTTCTTCCTTCTTAGTAGTGGCCAAAAGAAATTGGGATGAATCCACATTCCAATGTGCTACCTATACATGAGAGGTATTAGCAACTCTCCTTACAACTATGTTTCCCATCAATCCAAACTCATCTGGTTGTGATAATTTGGCTCTAGACCCTCTTCTTAATGACCAACTAACCAATGCAGCTTGATCCTCAATAAAAATAGTACCTTGGAAGTCCTTTTTATTTTGATCTTGCAAATTCAATTTTTTTGAAACATAATTGAAAACTAAGGCATCATCAATGTCCCAATTTGGTAACAACAAAATGCTAGATACCTTCACCATTTGTCTACCCTTTTCAGGGCTTATATTTTGAAATTCTCTTATCATTTCTTCTTTTGTTTGGTTCTTAATGGAGGCCTCATCCATTTTTGGATGCTCTATTTTCAACCTTTTACCTCTTTCTCCAAAATTATTCATGTTCACTCTCTAAGAAAATTGCTGGAAAGCCCTAGACTTTACAAAACTATCATCAACCAAAAATTGATGACTTGCCTATTCTAATAAAGGTTCCAATTCCCTGCCTCTATATTCAGCTATTATTAGATCCAAACTTGGTGAAGGAGGTTCTTGAGGGTTACCCTCATCTAACTCTACTTGAGTAATAAAAATCCCTCCCTGTGATCCAAACTGCTCAATTTTCTAACTAGTGAGCTATTCTTCTCCAATCCTTAAAGGGGATTGAGTGGGTGAATATTCCTCAATTTGAGGACTCTTTTCCTTCATTACCTTCTACCTCTTAGGAGAAGGTTCATTAGGTCTCTTATTTTGGATTGCACTGGTGGATCCCATTATTTTCTTGCCCTTATCTATAGGAGCCCTTTTATTCTGAATTATAGTATAACTAGGTTTCTTTTGAACAACTATTTGTCCAGCTCTTATATTAGGAGTGAAAGCCGACCTTCTCATGACCTCTCTAGCTTTATCTGGGTATGAATCAATAAAAAATTATTTCTTCTCATTCATAGCTTCCATTATTTTAGGGAAGGTATTCATGAGATTATTTACTTTATCAACCTCTGTATTAGCATTATCTAGAGGACCACATTTCTGATCAAAACAATGAATGAATTCTAAAACTCAAGAATAAACTCTCCACTTTTCCTTTTTAGTTTCTTATTCCTGTAATGAGAATTCATTCCTTATAATTTCCTCTGGATAATATGAATCATGTTTGACCTGGCCCAATTTAATCCTATGTCTCAAGGTTCAATTAAAAAATCCCTTAGTATCACAAAATAGGGATGGGAGATAGCCATTTTATACTAATCCAAATTTTATGCAAAAAGAGCCAACCCCCTTTGGTAATCACAAACTGATGTGCCATAGTGCAAGTAGGAAAAATTGACCTTGGTGACCTTTTCAATAGAAACATCTCCTCCACTCCTCCTAGTTGCCATAAAAAATTTAGCCATTCCTACCTTTAAAGGTACTTGGTAGAGAAATACATGAGGGATCCCCCTAAAACCATAAATTCTAAAAATAGTAGAAATAGAGTAAGGAATAACATCTCCCCAATTATGTGAAACTTTCAAATTATGGGGGTTATCCATAGGCCCAATGAGATTCATTAGTGCCTTGGGGATCCTAGGATTGTCACTCAATGTTAGGCATCTCAATTTGGAGGACAAATAAATGTCAAATTTAACAAAACTAGCATTATTAGCATCCCATGTCATATCTGCACTCCATAATTAGACTGGAAATGCTTACCCATTCACCTCTTTGTTCAATTACATCTCTTTACCAAAATATGCCATGCCTTTAAATAAGGACATGTGCATCAACAAAGAATAGTGCCCAAAGGTCTTCTCCACTTTCCCTTTGGAAATTCCAACCAAACCAACATGGATTTCTTCAACTAAAAAGGAAGCAAAATCAAAAATAACATCTACACCAAAAGAGGCAATTTGAACCATCATTTACATAAGGCCAATGGGCATGAAATCCTGCTCATCTTCACCAAAAACATGACATAGGGTCTTGTATATCTCTATAGCCTGGGAAGTAAAAAGACTCTTCTTAAAAGGTTCCCTCGAGGTTGTAGTGATTATTGGAAAAGTTCCTATTATGCTAATGTGTGCCCTCAGTGCACCTCCCCTAATCACATCCTTCTTTGCCTTGTATTCATTCTCTAGTTTAGACAGATTAATTGCCACATGATAATCTGACAATGGCTCTAGTTTAAAAACCTATGTAATTTCCTCAAGACTAATTGAGATCAGAGGCACACCATCCATTCTTCTCACCACCCTAATAGCTTGGTCATAATTCTTGGCAATGGCTTCAAGCAAATCGTAATCCATGAAAACACTTGGAACTACTAGTTTTCCCAAATCAAAATTCTAGACATTAGCATGAGGGGCAAACAAATTCTTTTCTAAAAACTAAGACCAGTTTGCATAGTTGTTGCATCCCTAACCCAGTTACCTTTGTTATATAGGCCACCAAAAATCTTAGGCCTAGGGTTTATGGAAATTAACTTCTTAACTTTTGAGGTTTAGTGGTGGATTCTTGGAGTAATTCTAGCAAATCATTATGAACATTCCTATCCATATAATTTACTTGCCCAAAAAATGCTTTCTTAGGAGGCATCTTGATTGTAATTCATAGGAACTGGAATGCTACAAAGGTTATAATATGAGTACTTACTTGATTTTCCAAACTTGTTCTTCTCTAAACCTCTTCAATAGCTCATGAACAGGGAAGATTGCTTCACATCTTTGTTGGTTTATTACAATATCATCAGTAGGCTCTTATGCTTAGAAAATGTGAAATATTTGTTTGCATGAGATTGGAAATGGAAAAATCTCCTATATTATACTCTATTTTTCTCACATGTGAAGCTTTCATTCATCATAAATTAACAAAATTGAAAAATAGAGTGGCATCACATTTCCTTTTGAATTTATGTCATTGATCCTCAAAAAATCCTATGATCTAGGAATGAAAACTAGGTTGACTCACCTTTCTTCTTAACACGCTGGCAATCAAGCCAATAAAATGAGTCCATCTGTACCTTTCCTCCAATGATGGCATTTCAGTCTGGGCCCACCGATGACTGGGGACATGTGTCATCAATTCACTACCTCGGTAAGCATAACTTTCGAGCATCTTGTTATAGCAAGATAGTGATAACCATTGATGCTACTTTGATTATGTGGCAAACATTTGATACAACTCTTAAGAGAGAAATGGTGGGTCCCTCATTCACTATCTCTCTATACATAATCTTCATGCAACTCTTCATAGTGAGATAGCAACGGCTGTGGATTTGAAGTTAATCTAAGGCCTTGAAAACTACATGAATCTTTGAAAATGTGGTGGGTCCCTTACTCGCTACCTCACTATGCATAATCTTCACACATCTTTCCATAGCGAGATAGTGCATATTATTGATCCATGCTTGATCTGACGATCAAAATCCTTTACATGTTTTACACATGGGGCGTGGATCCAAGTTACTGCTGACACTCAGCTGGCTTAACATGCTAGCATATATATATTATCTTAATCCCCTAGTGACATCATACCTCTTTAGCTTTTCCATGTTTGTTATTTTTTAGGTAGGTTGCTACATTGCTACTAAAAAAAGTCACTTACTTTCCAATAGCTACATAGCAAGCTCTAGTAACCCATTAGAAATTAGCACCAAGAAAATTAAAAATAGAATAACCATGATTGACACGAATTCCATAGAAATAAAGGCATAGTTTGTAAGATATCTTCCTTAGGATCCTCAAAATCACTACCTATTTTAAAAGAACACCATCTTTTGCAATATCTAGGCACTCGCTATGTTGCTACCAAAAATTTAATGACTTTCTTGATCACGATGTAGCGAGCTCTGGTGGATTAAGAATTTTGGTGACAGAAAACATATGACACATTTGATTGAAATTTCACCAATTAATACTACTGTCAATGATGCAGGAGCATCCAGAGGTATAAGGGCAATCCTGTGTCACCCAAAAAAATGTACTTAGACTTAGTTTCTATTTCATGTCTTTACATTTTTGGATACCCATTTGGCTCAAATAAAGGTTCCAACTCTCATAGTTCAACTATCAGTGCGTTTGAAAATCTCAAAAAAATAGGAGCATGTATTTGGGCCATCATTTCAGTAAACTAGAAGATGTGAATTGGCCAGATGAATTTAATCATGATTTAGAGCATTCCAAAAAAAGAATCAGGTCAATAGGCCCCATGCTTTGAAAGTTATTGCAGTTTTTCAGGTTTTGGAGACCTCCTAAGAATGCTTCAAAGTCAAGTTTGGGGCATTAAATGACCTAGAAAAGGGTCAAAAAATGGGGGATGAGCAAAGCTGGTCCATAGGGCTATAGAGCGCTTCGAGAGCTTTTCAAAAATGTAAACAGTTCGTCAATCGGAGCTACGGTTCAAAAGTTATGCCTCCCGGAAGTTCAGTTACCGTTTCTGGATTCTTCTAGATTTGCACCAACTTCTAACACAGCTTCTGGAACCTTCTATTTTTTTGGTGGATGCCTACTAGAACTTTCTAGAATGTACTCCTAGTCCTTAACCCTCTGAGGTCTATTTAAGGAGATTTTTGGCATTGTAAAAGGCAGTTCGGAGTGGAGTTTGAGAGGAGGTGCTAAAAGGAGAAATATTCTCTAGATTTATGCTATTGTAAGCCCTTAGGGCATGTTCTGAAGTTTATTTTCTTTGTACTATTTGTAATAGGCTATTTTCTCAGGTAATATAATTTCCCTTTTCTATTGTGTCCATTCTGTTCTTGGGTTGTGTCCCCATCAGTCAAAGAAGGTAGGCGTGCACATTTATGAAACTACATGGGAATTCCATGGTCACATCAATCTTTAAAAGGTCATCACTTTCTTTATATTTTGTGCACTTTCTATGTTGCTACTAATAGGGCACATAGATTTTCTAGTCATGACATAGTGACTCATTGGAAAAACCTAGGTCCTAGTGATGGCACTTGCGAATTGCTCCTTGTGCATCCTTTCTAATACTGAAAACCCTAGGGTAGAGCACATGACCATAACGTTTTCAAATTAATACACTTCTTTGGCATTAGACCTCATTTTTCAATACAAAAACATAGTTTTCTAATGGTCGCTACATTACTATAGTAAATAGTCTCGCAAATTTTTATAGCAAGCATGCGACATCCAAACAAGATCCAATGGCAGGGCAAGATCTTTTCAAAAAGGACTCAAAAATGATTTTGAAGTAGGAGGGAAAAGAATATTCAACCCCTTTTTAAAAAGAATTTGTGCCAAGATAATTTTAAAAGGGCAAGACCTAGGGTTTTATAAAAAAATTTAAAGGAGATAAAAAATACAAGACCCAAAACCTAAAACCCTAGGATCAAACAAAAGAACTTACATTTGATTTTTATATCATGATTCTAAGAAAAGTTTCTATGTAAAAAATTAGACCAACACAACTAAGAAAAAGAAGGTATGTAGGAATAATATTTAATGTTTTAGCATACATCAATTCCAAGATTAAACTAGTATTGAAAATAATAGATCAACATTAATAAAGATGCAAAGTTAAATCTTTAGAATCTTCACATTGTTGCCATGTAAGGAAAGTTGCCTTCAAATGCCAAAATGTCTGCCAAAGTTAGTAGAACCTAAGTTTGAAGTGGATGTTAAGTGAAAGGAAACTCTAGTGTATGAAAATTGATTGGAAAATCATTAGAAGCCAAGTAAAACAAAATTGTATAAGGAATCGAATGGACAGTTGTATATGCACTAAGCATTAAATGCTACAAAATGAAGGGTATAAGGTTGAGTTTATAGTCATTTTTCATCATTGCAAACATAGAGAAAGAGCAAGAAGAGTACAAAAATGGTTTCCAAGTAGATATCAAAGGTTTTGCATAGATTCAAGCCAAGATTCAACATCTTTTCATCAATTTAAGATATTTACACTTGTGTCAAGCTATGCAGTTAAGCAATTTTTATGTCTTGAAACCCTAGTTTGAAGAAATGGCATCCAGCTATAGAAAACTCTAGGAGAATGAGTCATTTGAGGTTCAATTGGTCATTAATGAAGTTAAACAACCTGATTTTAGAACAATTCCCAAAGTTTCTTATAAGAATGACCTTGCCAGAGCTTTATCCATGATTCCACCTAAAATTGTTATGGTGCAAGATGTTAGAAGGTGCTAAATTGGATCTATTGGTGATATGGAGATTAGAGAAGCATACAATAAATTGTGTGAGAATGAAGTTTTGAATGAAGAGTTTTAGATTATTGAGAGGAAGAGCTTAACTTGTGCCCTAGATTTCCCTATTATATTCAAGACTGAATAGATTAGAATTGTGTTAAGCAGAAACTATGATGGATGCCTATGGTTGGAAGATGGACCCATTAAACTATCCAAAAGAATTATACATAAAGTAACTATGAACCCAAACCTAGAATGGCCAAAAACCCTTAGGAGTGATTCTAAAGAAGCTGTAGAGAAGAACACCAAGGCAAAGTGGAACAAGAGAGGGATGACTATTGACACAATCAAGGATCCTCTTGTAGAATTTTTTGTTAGGGTCATATCTCATAAATTCTACCAGTCAAGCTGACTCAACAATGTACCTTGTATTGAAGTAGATGTGGGATACAAAATTTTTAAGAAGAATCATACTTATGATCTAGCTCAACTACAACTACAATAGATTATAGAGAATTTGAGAACCATAAGAAGGTCCAAGGGAGCCCAATGAAAATTTGGAGCAATTTTGATATCGATATTCTTTTATGTTCAAAATGAATTTCCTTCCTTTGGAAAGGTAAGTTGGAAAGAAAATTAGGTCAATAATAGTCCAAGTGAATGACTACATAGAATAGATGGGGGGAAATTTTGAAACTATAATGACCAGCTACTTTGAAGACTTTAGGAAGTCAATGAAACAGAGACTCAAGATACTTGTCTCTCTTGTTGAACAACATATTAATGACATATATTTCTTAGTGGACATTGATTTCATATACATCCAAGTAGCAGTACCAAGGGTGAGATGGATAAGGCCACCTGGTTATGAAATCAATATTCATGAGGCATCTACAGCACTAAAAAATTTACTAGTAGAAGACATTAAAAAAAGTGCAAAACCTTTTAACACTTATGATGTTGTCAAATCCAAGAAGAAGAAGATGAGAATGAAGAAGAATAGGATCAAGGGCCACTTGCATTGACCCATTGTATGGGAGAAGATGCATAAGAGTAAGAAGGTGCCAAGGAGGAAGAGCAAGCCAAGGAAGCACCTAAGCCAGAGCCAAAGAAAAGAAAAGCCACCACCAAATTAGCTGTCAAGCCCAAGAAAGTTGCTAAGCCTAGCCCAAAAAAGCCTACCACAAGGGCTAGTACAAGATCCACATCAAAGAAGGCTAAGGAATAAGAAAACAAGAAGGCTACTGAGCAAGAAGGCTACTGAGCAAGAAGGTCCAGCAAAGAAGAAGCTAAGAAGAAAGTATGTTGCACCACCTGAATCAGATGAAGAAAGAACATAATCTAATGACAACAACCAATTCATAGTGGTAAGTCACACCACCAAGTCTAATTTAGAGAACATATGTGATAACATTAGGGATAATACAAAGCTAATAGGTTTAAAAGGTATTGATTTAAATAAGTTGAATAGAGAGGAACAAAACATGGTTGAAGAGTCAGTCTACACCATGATAGAAAAGTTCAAGGATACTCCACTTGAACTTGACAATTCAATGCCTAAGGAGATATATTCAATTGTAGAAAATAAATGGAATTATTGCCTCAATATGGAGAAAGAAATAAGAGATTCAACATTGACTTGAGTAATGCCTAAACATACTAAATGGAAAATTAGTAAGGCAAATAAGAAGCATGGGAGAAAATTTGCACCCAAATATAGAGCATTCAATATTCTATAGAATAAAATTGAGGATGTTGACAAAAATTCCACACAAATGTGGAAGTTGATCTATGGCCTCACAACTATTAAAGAAGGAGAAGAAGATCCCTCTGAGGGAAGAAACAATGAAGAGGAAGAAGATAATGATAAGGAGGAAGAAGATAAAAAGGAAAAGGAAGATGTTATAGTGGAGAAGGAGACACAAAATGATGATATGGAAACTACTGAGGAGCAACAACAAGAAAAAAGTGTGAACGACACAAATGCCACTACCAAGTCCTCCACATGATACCACCACACCTATAGATACAATAACCATACAAGATGTTCCTAACAACTCTAGTTAGAACATAAATCCACTAACTATAGAGGACCTTGAAAAGATCCTTCACCAAACTACACTACAAGCTCAGTTGTGTACAAATCCATTCTTGGTAAGTATGGAAGAATCGCAAAAGGCTATAGTAGACATAACAAGGGATAAGGTGAATCCACAAGAACCACCTTCTCATATTCCAATAGCTACAAGTGTACAACCCTAAGAGAAAATTGTACGAGACACATCTACAAAGGTTAACTCCACAGTTCTAATCACTACAACTACTAAGGAGACAATAAAGGATCAAATAGGATAGATGGATACCTCTATCTCTATAGCATAAGAACAAGGTGTACCCCCATAGATCATAGTGATTGATCAAGGAAGAATAGAGGAGACCTCAAAGGAGAAGGAGCAAGAGGCAATACGACCATTGATAAACCTACCTACAATAGGGACTCCAACTAGAACATCACAAAAGCCAAGCACTAAAGCAATCCCACATCAAATTTCAACACTAGGCTCAAGTTCTAAAAAAGTTGCAAGTGCACTTCACTATGGAAGACCTGCACTAGATGAGGATGTAGTCATTCCAAAGTATGAATATGAAAATATGAACATTGATTAGATAAATGAAGTGCAAGAGGCTTTGGAAAAGAAAAATAAACAAGAGATACTTAGAAATGAGTATAAATAGAGGAAAGCTTTGATTGAGCTAAAGCATATCTTTCTAAGGAAAAATGGGAAGAATTAAGTAGGAAAAATGGATGAATCTCAATCGTAGATTCATACCTAACCCTAAGTCATGAAACCTTTTTAAGGAGGTCAAAACCCCATAATTTAGTATCATATGGGAATACAAGGAGAGAATTCTATTGAAGTTTGAAGGAAGTTAAAGGGGTGAGAAGACTTAGAAGAAGTACAACATTGCAACATCAATTAATAGAATAGAGTATCAACACTTTGAATAGGATCATATTAGATCAAGAAGGATTAGATCAAATTGAATAGAACAAGGATTTGAAATTAGAAATTGAGGATTGTAAGTTATCAGGTCAACACATTCTACTATACCTTCTAGCCATTGTATTAGGACAATAAAAATCCTATGAAGATAGGTTGCTTTAACAACCATTTTGTAAATCCTTTAAGAGGGTGACATTCCAAGTGAATGTTTGTAATTCCTTTAAATAGGTCACTTTTAATAGGGTATTAGAGCCTTTAATAGGGTATGCCTTTCACAAGGAAAACCATTGATGATATCCAAACTTTGTAACCTTGAGAAGTTACATATTGCTATAGTTATAAGTTGTGGGTGTCATCCCCACCCCAATTTTACCTTCTCATTTTGGAGGGTTTCTGGGTGATGAAATATTGTGTTGCCTATTTTCATGCATTCCTTTACTTCCATTTTAATTAGAAGTGTTAGATGCATGTATTGCTTTCAATTAAAAATTTTATAGCTTAAAGTTTGGTACTTCTGATTCCCCCCCCTTAGAAGTATTCTTCCCACTTGTAAATTCCAACAGTATGATCCTTGATTCTAGCATCTTATGGATTCTCTGAAGATGGCATTTGAGATCATTGGGTTGTAGTTGCATTTCTTTTGTCTAAAAGAGATTGCAATAGGCTTAAGGAGAATCTTATGTTTGAAGTCACCATTTTTGAAAGTTTTAAAATCCTCATATCCCTAAGAAAAATTATCTTGATATTTAGAAAGCAACCCTTTAGCCTCAGTTGTTTCTTCATTAGAACAACTACAACTAATATTAACCATTTTAGGCTTGAATTTAGTACCTATATTCATTTCCTCAAAATCTCTAGAGGTTCCACCTTTTCTACCTCTTCCTCTTTTGATATATGCATCATGTCTACTTAACAATCTTTCTAAAGATATTAGATTCGTAGGGATTTTTTTACCTTTTAGTTTCTCAACACCAAGCTCCAAATATTTCTTTCTATTAGGGGAGAATTCTTGGCAAGATATTTCACTTCCTTTAAAGTGCTAGTCAGTAAAAGGCTCAATTCCTTCTAGGAAACATGAGATATGCTTATCATTGGTGAAGACTTTCTAGGATTCAACATTGTCAAGTATAATAGGTCTAAAGAGTACTTCAACCTTATATTTTCTATCTTTTAATTTAGGATGAGGTAGTAGAAGGGATGAAGATGTAGCTAACATGTCTACCCTTACATTTAGCTCCCTTGGAATAGCTTGTATAAAGAAGGAATCTAGGTCTTCTATTTCATCCTAGACTTTGTGCCTATAATTATGAAATCTTGGGTTCTTCATACTATATTGAATTTAGAATTATTTCACTATGAGTTCTGAATCACCTTGGGCTTTTAGGATTTTCACACCTCTTTGATTTGGAGCAATGATACCCAATAGTAATGCTTCATAATCTGAAATATTATGTGTTATTGAACTACAACTTGTAGGCAAGTTGTGTCAAATTTCTTTCTAGGAAAATGAGCACCACACCTACTCTAGATCTAACAGTTGCACAACTACCATCAAACTCTAAGGTCTAGAACCTTTGATCATTAGGAGGATCAAATTCTTCTTCTAGAGAATTAAAGTTTAAAAACATCATGTATTTTCCATACTCCATTTCTTGATACAAGATTTGGGCTTTGGGATCATCAAATTTCATGAAAAGAAACTTATCTTTTTCCTCAAGTTCAAGATTTGTCTTTTTATTGACAACATGGATAATTGCATCAGACAAATCTAGTTTAATTCCACCTCCCATATCACTACAAAAAATTCTACTTAACAACATGCCATAACTGACATGGATGTCAACCACAAGGATGGTCAATTTCATTCTCTTCGCTGGATGTGCAACTAGGGCTAGTTGGGAATACTTTACTTGACCTAAAACAGGGACTTTTTTTGCATCCATAGGGTAAAAATGACCAAATGAATTTTTTAAGGATAGGCCTAAGGCATGGGAAATAGTAGAAGGCATGCCATTGTCTGAGGCACCTGAATCAATTATACAATTACTTAACTTGAGACCATTTATATGTAAGGACACATATAATGGATCAGGTTTCAGGCCAGGACAGGTAGCTAGGACTGAATATTATTCTTCCTTGAATAGCATGGGTAGGATTGTTTCTTCTTCAACAAGGGAACAAGTTTTGGTACAAGATTGATCATTACTAATAGCAGTATTGACATTGGGATGAGCTTTATTACTAGTTTTGCCTTTGCAATAATCTACTAATTTTTGCAGTTCAGTAGGATGAGACTTCGAATGCTCTAGGGGAGAAACTTTAATGCAAGCATCTTTGAAATATTGAATAATATAAAATGAGGGGTGGGGTTTACCACTTGGCTCCACTATTGATTGTTCTCTCCTTGAAGTAGAGGGGTAGATGTGGTGGCCATGCTTGGTGAAGAGGCATGAGATTTTTTTTGAGTAGGATCTAATCTTGTTAGACTTTTATCCCTTCAACTTCTTGTTTCCATAGTCATTTATACTCCATCAAAGGTGATGAAACATTGACCTCCTATCTCTAAATCTAATTCATACTCTAAATAAAATGTTCCAGATTCACCTATAATACCCCAAAATTTTCTCATTGCCATGATCACCAATTTTGGTCTATTTTAATCAATCCTAAAGTCCTATCTCACTAGGCAATTCTCATTCTAATTGTCACTACTTGACTTAATTGTCAAATGTAGAAAACCTAAATCTACAGTACTCATAATCTTTATTTAATTCCCAAAGTATTGACTTGTATTAGCCACATTAAACCTATTGATTAAGATTTAATTTAATTATTCAGTATTTATACTTTAATTAAATTAAATTATCACCTAAGGCTAATGTACTAAGGGATTAAATTTATTTAATTTAATAATTATGCTTATTTTAATTAATTCAATATGATTATTCAATTAAATAGAAAATGCATTTATAAGATCATATCTCACTTTATTAAATTAAATAATATCATCAAAACCCACTCTTCAGTTTTAAATGGAAACTTTGAGTAAACTATCTCTCAAATTGGAATCAATCTAGTTAACTTGATCTCACAGCCATGATAAGTTCAGTTAACTACTCATCACAATCAAATCTAAAATAATTAACTTCACCTGCACAAGGAAGTTTCCATTTCAACCGAATCTTCTATTTAATCCTGATCATTCATCAAGCTTGATCTTGGCCGTTGATTCATTTCTAGATTCTATTTAAGGGACTCATAATTCCTCATTATAGAGGTTGATTTTTTATGCTATTGAATTGTTGTTGGATTGCATACCCACTTTCATAGCTTTTATATGCACTTTTGCTTAAACATCTTAGTATTCATTTAAATTAAACAATGCATTACATATAGCTTAATTTCTTTTATTATTTAAATAAATGCTTGCATAACATTTGGAATAATTGCACTCATATAGGTCTAATCATATTTAAACCCTTCGTTCTAGCATGTTCTGATTGCATGTATCTCAAATCTGAGAGCATAAGTAGCTAAAATCCATCTAGATAGAAGGAAACAGGTCACCTTGTAGGACTTCTCTTGGGTGAACAATCTCATATTAATTGTAAGATGAATCCTCATACAAAGACCATATTGAAGTGTGTGTGTTAAACAGAGGCCACATTTACACACACACACACACACACACACACACACACACACACACACACACACACACACACACACACACACATATATATATATATATATATTGTTGCCCACTGTGGGGCTGAGAAAATCAATTTCTCTAGCCTCATCTATATTTTTTTTGTTATTTTACCATTCTGTCCATACTGTTCCATACAGTCACTCGAATCTTTGCATGAGACATTCCATTTTTGCACGAGGATTTGAAAGTTCTGGTGTGAAGTTTTAAACCATATCATGTAAAAAAGTGCCTCATTCCACAAGTCTTCATGTGACAGATTATTTTCTCGCACAGGCCAGTGAAAGATTTTGTGCGACTCTAGGCAAGATTTTGTGTGAGATTCTACAACATCAAGCTTAATTTTATCACTTTTTGGTATCTTGTTCATCTAATTTTTCTAATGTGTTTTTCTCTAAATTTTTATTGTTTTGTTTCTCTAGTTTTCTGCAGCTTAACTATTGTCTGCAAGACCTTTGTCAAAGATTCCTTACAAATCCCACTCAAATAGAAACTGACCCTTTGTTTGTAAGATGATTGCCAAAGATATGTTTGATGAAGACTACTTTTAAAACCCACAAATCAACGTGTCTTCTTTCTTGCTTTCAAAACATAGATTAATTAGGGCTTGTGAACTTCCTGGGGTACAAGAAAAAAGAATAGGGGATTATGCTCTTCACCACTTGGAGGTCATGACCAAGGGTGAATTTAGAAACCTAGATGCTTCTTAAAGATGACATTTCAAAGAAGCCAAGCAGCTTAGTGGTTCTCTAGTATGGGTCTTTTTCTATGAAGGGATAATGGTTTCCTTTTAGGGAATTAGAATATTGAGAAAAGACAAATCTAGATTGATTAAGCTAATTTGATAATCAACTTTTTTTGCATGTTTGGATGGGAAAGTAAGGTAGAGGAGTATGCTCTTTCCCCTTGAGAGAAATCATAAACTTTGACCCTTGCATTTGAATCACAAGTCTGAGTCAATCCTTTAAAGGGCCTGCTAGAGTGATCCAACCTCCAGGAATGACCCAAGTGAGTACACTCCTTTCACTAGAGATTCTAACTCACTATATTCAAGATGCTTTTTAGAGCGAAAGACTCCAAAGCTGGATTAATTTCTTTCCCTTGATTCTTGATATCACATGTCAAGGGGAAGCTCTATCTGTTGCACTAGTCGGCACTAGCCCCAGTCTTGCTAAGCAAGTGTGTGCACTCTCAGATGTTGGTGTGGATTTTTGGTCTCAACTCTACTTGTAGAACCATCAGGAATTAATACAAATGGAAGCCAAGTAAAAACCTTGTAGATAGAAGCCACCTAGTTCACCTCTGAAAGGAAGCATAATATTTGTATAAGGAGGGGGAAGAATCTGTTTTGTAGAAATCACCATAGGCATGCTAATGGATGTTTGAAGGTGGTATACGCACTTGTCACCTACCACAAGAGCATTCATTCAGCATTTACTATTGATTATTTTGAATATACCAAAAACACAGGTGCCCTCTAGGGGGTGACATGACTATGTGAGGTACAACATGCACATAAGATGTGGGACAAAGGTTTTTCCTTCTCTACCATTTTCTATTTCTAAGGATAAAGAATTTTTGTTATCAAGTCTTCAATATGTCCAAACCTACTTAAACAAATTACAAGTCAAGACTCCCTCGTCCCTTTGATTTTCTTTGCCCTTAGTTGGATTGTATTCGACTACTGCTTGCTTCTCGTGTCCTATTGAAAACACTTTGTCTTATTTGAAACTCAACACCACTTTCAAAAGTCTAAAATAAACCTGCATTCTGCCTATTATTAGTCAAAAAAGCCTACAATCTTTCTGAAACTATCCAAAACTGTTTAAAATCTCTAAGAAATCCAACTATGTTGTCAGTCTGGTCCTAAATTTTGTGCACAGTCTTGCATTTCCTCACATTAGAATTCACTTTTTCGTGCAAACCAGTTCAGGTCTTCATGTGAGAACTTGCATATGCCCATGCGAGATCTTTCCAACTATCTTTGTTAGACCTGTCACTTCTTCACATGAGCCATAACAAGTCTTCATGTGAGTTTAAATTACCATTCTAAGTCTTCGCATGACCCGATAAACTTTCTTGTGCAGCTCACAGAGAATCTTTGCACGATATCTTTTTCTAAAACTATGAAATCAGCTTATTTCACCAATCTAAAACCTACATTTAGTCTATTTCCTACATTGAGTTCCTCCTTCTCTATCTGTAACAGTCCCAAACCATGATATTTAGCTTAGCTAAAGATTTTTGATCCACACTTTGTCTAGTCTGATCATTTAATTCTTTGGATTCTCATTCTTTAGTTCTTGTCATACTCCATGTTATGATAGTCATAACCTTTGGTTTTTCTAGCCTTCAAATTACTCTACTCATACCTTAGTATATAACACTTGTTTTTTCCTATTGAGACTAAGTTTTAGTGCAGTCCTTGTCTAGGTTTTTGCTTCTTGTCCTTGTCTATGATTGTCGCAACAAGGAGTGGAAAAGTTTTGTATCCTCTTAGACTTAGGCAAGGTCATGCGAGGGTTTGTAATCATGTTAGATTTCTCCTACCTTTTGTTACACAATCAACATCCAGTTTGTCTAGTGAGGCATCTTCACAATCTCCCTCACTTGTTAGGTCACCTTGAGTCTACTGAACATTTTCCATAAACCTGCAACAAACTAGGAATCCTTTGTATCAAAAGGATCCTAAGATTGGTAGAGGTCCTATATCCCCAAACATAATGTTTGACTTCCTTTTCAAAGGACCTTTTGAAATAGAACATACTAAAATTGAACACATTCCTATAATGACTAATCGTGAACATGAACATGGTAGTCACAGTAGAAATCAAGACCCACCTAGGAGTGATAAAGAGAAAAAGAAATACCATGTCACCAATGAGGAACATGAAGAGGTGGAAATACTCCCTTAACACATAGAAAAATGTCAAAGAGACAAAAAATTTCAAAAGGTCATGAGAATCCTACTCAATGAAGAGAAAGAAAAGCACTTTCTCAAACTTGCCCAAGAAGGAGCTAAGCTGCCCTCTCATTTCAATGTGGAAACCATCATCACACCTGAAGAAGAAACTGAGACTTCCAACTCCAAAAAAAACTAAAAATTATGCAAGACCAACTATCTTAGATGATGCATGAGAAAGAGAAACTTGCAAAAAGGTACACATTAGATGCTCTTTGTCCATTTCCATTTGACAAGAGCATAAACATCCCTCTTTTCCCACAAGGTGTCGAGCTACCTAAGTATGAAAAGTACTTTGGCACCACTAATCCCCAAGATCACTTACATGAATTTGGTGCCTTATTTATGGAGTTTATACATGACTAGACATACCTCATGCATTTATTCCCTATAAGTCTAGGTGGTTAGGCTTTGGAATGGTTCTCACACTTACCTCCCAGTATCAAGACATTCGATGAAATTGCCAACTTATTTGTCCAGCAATATTCTCATAAAATTCAACACCTTGTCAACATTCAAGATTTATGCAACCTTAAGCAGAAAGTTGGAGAACCTTTTCTCACATTCCTCCAATGGTGGAGACAACTATACACTAAATATTCACACAAGATTCCAAAAATAGAAAAGCTTGACATTTTCACTGATAATCTCTTACTTGATTTTGGGTATAGAGTCCAACTTCAAGGTCCACGTACCTTTAAAGACATGATCACATAGGCTATCCATATCAAGGAATTTATGGGCAAGAAAGGTGAACTCACTCTTCAGAAGGACACAAAACAAGATTCCACCTCCAACAAGGATAAAACCAAATATGTCAACAAGAACTGAGAAATTGTACATGATAAAGTTGTTGACAATGTCACTCCCAAACCTACTAAGGTAGCATTTAATCTCGCAGATGGTCTCAATGTGGCCAAAAATGCTAAGAAACCTCCTCCTGACAACAAGACATCCAGGAACAAACCAAGAAACTCATGGGCCACATGTCCTAAGCAAGAGTATACACCCTTAGGTGAACCCTTGGATGTGGTTTACAAAAAATTGCTATAACACAAGCTTATTTCACCATTGGACAACCCTCATCCCTATGATCTGCAACCACACCCACCATGGTTGAATGAAACCTCATTCTATGAGTATCACCAAAATAAGGGACACAAAACTAGAAACTGTATAAACTTACACCATAAAGTCTAGGACATGATTGATGCTGGTGAGCTTGTGGTAGATGGACATAACAAAAACTCAGATCACAAGGCATTCAAAGAGCCTTTCCTAGCCTATGAAAAAAGAGAGACTTCAAAACCAAAACCCAACAACAAGGTCAACTATGCATATTCCAATGATGACAATGTGATCAACATGGTTGAACCTATGGATTCTAAATACTGTAATGTCATTACCATTAAGGGAAAACAAGATAATGACAAACCTAAGACACCATTTGTCTTGAGGGGCCCTACTTCCAACACAATGGATAACACACCTTCAAAACACTATGCTAATGTTATTACTTGCTCTCATACCAAGTTTGTGCACAAAGGCCTTGTGCCTTCTACTCCTGATCCTAAACAACATAATGACAAAAAGCTTGCTAGTCCATCTAGCAAAGGTGCAAAACTCACAACAAACTCAACAGCAACCAGTTATAGTGTTCTTAGTCAATTGAAATGAACTAGTGCTCAGATCTCTATCTTTGTGTTGCTTAAAATCTTGCCTGCTCATAGGCAAATTCTGGACAAAGCCCTCACTAAGGAAAATGTTCCTCAAGATCTTGATCTTGAGTGATTTCAATCCATGGTAGGTCATTTGACCTCACCTTATCTTATGACCCTCTCTAAGGAGGATGGTAACATGTGTTCATCAGGTACTCATTGAAAATGGTGTTGACCTAAATATTGTCTTTGCTTCTTATCTTAGACAATTGAATTATTCTAAGGACTCTATTGATCCTCGATGCAAGATCACTATCAAAGCGTATGACGAAGTTGACTAAATCTCTAGGTTATGTGGTCTTACCCATTAGCATTGGTCTTGTAGAAAGGGATGTCACCTATTAGGTGCTTGGCATTCCCTTGGCTTATAACATTCTTTAGGACAGCCATGGATACATGAGATGTGCACTATGCCATCCACATATCACCAATGCATCAAATTCATGTTTTGTGGCTCTGAAGTTACTATTCCCACCACCACTAGCTATACCTGCAATATGCTTAAAGCTGCTAAGACTTTCATCCCTACTAACCGAGAATCTACTGATTATCATTACAATAAGTTGAAACAAATCGAGCAGTCATTCAAACTAAAAAAATGCTAGCATGGGAGAGTATCATATTGAACCAGTGCTATCATTAGCATCTCTTCTAGAGTCTTCTCATCATTATGGGAGACCCTCACAGGAAAACAAGTCATTCGTGCTAATACCTTAGACCAAGTATAATGGCACTTTTTTCACTGCTACAGTTCTCTAGAGGATGAAAGTGAAAATAGAGCCACTGCTATAAGGCTTTATAGAGAAGAGGCTCTAGTAGATTTAATAGAGTAAGCTTGAGAAATCACTCTTGAGAAATATGGGCCTAGTCTGAGGCTTGTGAAGCATTTTGGTTACAAGGAAACTGACCCTATTTGGTGCAATAATAATGGCCTAATTAATCCTATCAAGGAAATAGCTAGAAGCAACAATGATACAACTGGTTTAGAATTTAAGAAGGTTCCTTTCCATTTGGGACCTAATAAATTCATACCAAAACCTGAGAGTTCATCTAGAAATGAGTCACAAGCTAAGTGAGACACTCAAGAGGAACAATCTAACAATGAGTATCCCTATCCTTATCCTATTCCCCATGATCTCGCTAAATTCTTTACTAAGCCAGATGAATTTGTGCCACGTGTTAGCACTATGGATGATACTAGTGATTCTTCTAAAGATAGTATTGATCAACCCAAAGCTCATTCAGAAAAGGGAGAGTATAGTGAATCATTGCGTATTGAGTACCTATGTAAGAACCCAGATGATGAAGGTGAGTATATCCTTAACACTATTGGGGAGTTCTATAGTCTCTCACCATGTAGCACAGATTATAAGGAATATTAGTTTGACTCTCTTTTAGAAGTGACTACTAATAAAGACATTCACCAAGTTCATGTCTATGAAAACCAAATTGAAGTGGCTAAAATTTCTAGGGTTATGTTGGATGGGTCTGATCCAACTAGTGTCGTAGAGTCATCAATTGCTAAGATTAGTACTCGGAGGCATTCAAACACACTTGTGTACAAAGTAACCATAGGCCTTGAATTACTGGTCCAAGCACTTAATGACTATACTATGAATACAATCAAACTAGTCACTCCTCTTTCACTCACACATCCTGAGCTTATAGACTGGAACCCTAATGCATCTAGTGAAGTCCCCATGTTCCAGAATGACTATGCTCTTGCCTGCTACCTAAATGCTATCGAACCTGTAACATCTTCCACCAATGAATAAAGCATCAACATGAATGAAGCTAACATCAAATATCTTAGTCATACAATTAAAAAGAAAAAATGCAAAAGGTCTGATGGTGAAAACCACATTGTGACAGTGTTGGAACCCAAAAAATTAAAAACAAAAGATGTATCGAAGGGTGAAAACCTCTCTTAGGTGCCCATTGATGAGATATTTGATACACTTCCCAGTCACTTTTAGGAGACATCATTAGTGTTGATAGAGCCAACATAGCCAATTAACTTGGGTACAAAAGAACATCCTCATATGATACATCTGGCACAATCATTGTCACTTGAAGAAAATGAAGAGTTCATTTCCTTTTTCAGAGAAAAGAAGATAATTTTTTCTTGGTTATATTCTGACATGCCAAGACTGGATCTTGATCTTATCATGCATCACTTTTCCATCACACTAGGCATCAAACTAGTTAAATAGAAATGTCAAAAAATGCATCCTCATGTTACATTTCTCATCAAAGAAGAACTGGAAAAACTTCTGAAGGCAGGATTCATCTGTGCAATTGATTATGCCAAGTGGATATCCAATATTTTTCCAATCTCCAAGCATGATAAATCTATCAGAGTTTATACTAACTTCTATGATCTCAACTTGGCATGCCCTAAGGATGATTTTCCACTTCCCAACATTGATATGATGGTGGACATGATAGTGGGCTACGAGATGTACTCACTAATGGATGGGTTTTCTGGTTACAATCAAATAAAAATTATGCTAGAAGACTAGGAGAAAACTTCTTTGACATGTGAATGGGGAACCTTTTGCTAGAATATAATGCCATTTGGTTTGAAAAATGCTAGTGCAACCTATCAAAGACCAGTAACTACAATTTTTCATGACATAATGCATAAGACTATGGAGGACTATGTGGATGATACCTTGGTCAAAAGTGCTAAATGCAATACTCATCTGCAAGATTTGGGACCCATCCTAGATCACATGGAAAAGTTTAGTCTTTGGCTCAATCCTAAGAAATGCACATTTGGTGTCACATTAGGAAAGTTGTTGGGATACATTGTCTCTGCAAAGGAAATTGAAGTGTATCCAAAGAATGTACAAGAAATAATGGATATGCCACCACCTTGAAACATCAGCTAGATGAGATGTCTACAAGGAAGACTCCAATCTATTCATAGGTTTATCTCACAATTGTAAAATAGATCAAAACCCTTCACAAAGACCTTACATAAGGCTGTGATATTCAATTGGAGCCAAGATTGTGAGAAAATTTTAATGTAGATCAAACATTATTTTGTCAATCCACCAATCTTGATGCCTCCTATTCATGGGAAGCCTTTGATTTTGTACATTTTAGCAACTAAAACATCTCTCAGAATCTTATTGGCTCAAGAAGACACCAACAACAAGGATAGAGTTATTTACTACTTGAGTTGCACACTAATCTCTTATGACAGGAACTACAATATCATTGAAAAAGCTTGCTTGGCAGTTGTCTTTACTTCCCAGAGGTTGAGAGACTACATGCTTGCCCACACTACATGGCTCATGGCTAAAATAAATGCACTAAAGTACTTGCATAGTAAGGCAACTCTCACAAGAAGATTGGCTAAATGGGTTATGATACTTAGTGAGTTTTACATTCAATATGTTGAACACAAAGCTATCAAGTGATAGGAATTTGTAGATCAGTTGGTTGATGCACCTATGTAGAATCTCCTACCAATGAACATTGATTTCACTTATGATTTGATCTTGACACTCACACACCAAACATGGGTTATGTTCTTCAATGGGTCCTTCACACAATAGGGATCAGTTGTTGGATTACTCTTCATAACACCATAGAGATATTCATTGTCCAAAGCATACAAGATTCTATTTCCTTATACAAATAACATTGTTGAATATGAGGCTTTGATCAATGGCATAAAAATTGAAGTTGAATGGAGAGTGGATTAGTTAAATATCTTTGGTGACTCTCAACTTGTAATCAACTAGGCTAATAATGTGTATCAAACAAAGGATGAGAAATTAATTCCTTAAAAATGCATGGTTGATGTCTTAGAGAAGTATTTTTCACACATCACCTTCCAGCAGATTCCTTGAGTAGATAATAAAGTGCCTGATGCTATGGCTACTTTGGCCTCCTTGCTACAAATGCCTGAAAATGATCTTTGACATGAGTTCTTGGTGGAAGCATTATGCTACCCAACCTACAATACCCCTAATTCTAGGATGATCTATTCTATTATAGGACAAGAGTCATCCCACTACCATCACATCTATTCTTATCTCCATAATCAAACTATTCTAGAAGGTTTGACCCAGAATGAGAAACATTATCTAATCCATAATGCTTCATGATATGTCATTATTGCTGACAATCTATATATGAGAGTTCTCAAAGGAACACTCCTTAGGGGTTTAGAACTCAAAGAGTCCAAACATGCATTAATTGACATTCACAAGGGCATTTGTGAATCTCACTCAAATGGCTTGACACTAGCTCACAAACTCCTTAGAATTGGTTACTATTGGTCTAAAATAGAGTAGGAAGCTATCAAGTACACTAGGTCCTACAAGCAGTGTCAGCTTCATGGGAATCTAATCCATGCTCTAGCCAAAGAGCTGATTCCCTCTACTACAACATGGCCATTTCAACAATGGGCCTTCAACTTGGTGGGTCAGATTCACCCAACCTCTTCTAATGGACATAAGTTCATTATCATAGCTATAGATTACTTCACAAATTGGGTAGAGGCAGTATCTCTCGCAGTCACCAATGAAAAAATTGTAGCTCTTTTTATCACAAACTACAACATCAGTAGATATGGTGTACCATCCTCAATCATTATTGACAATAGAGGAAAATTCAAGAACAAAGACCTCAAAGAACTATGCAAGAAATTCAAAATCACATAACATTGGTCTTCCATCTATTACCCCCATGGTAATGGCCAAGCTAAGACATCCAATAAGGAAATCCTCAAAATCCTTCATTGCACAGTCAACAAATCTGGGAGAGACTAGCATCTCCAAATTAATCCAGCCCTGTGGGTGTATAGGACAAGCATCGGGACTCCATATAGGTATGATGCCATTCACTTTAGTGTATGGAGCAGATGATGTGCTTCCAATAAAGGTCGAGATTCCTACCTTGAGAATCTCTATGAAAGGCCTTATTACTGATGAAGATTATAGGATAGCTCAGCTTCAAGAGTTAGTGTTATTGGATGAACATTGACAAGTGGTGTTTGATCATCTACAAGCCTATCAACAATGAATGTCAAGAAGCTACAATCAGAAAGTCAAGCCACAAGACTTCCAACTAGGCAATCTCATCCTGAGAGAGAACCTTAAGAATCAATAGCAACCATGCCAAAAAGGGAAGTTTGAACCAAACTAGCTCGATCCTTACATCATTAATATAGTATATGGATCCGGTGCCTATCAGCTTTCCATAACTAAAAGAGAAGTGCTCAAGTAACCTATCAACACTCTCCACCTGAAGTAGTTTTTCAGTTGATCTAATATCAATAGCTCTTCATACATATCTAAATGTCATAAAATCATAAAAATCAGAAAAATTCTTGAAAAAAATTGTTACCCTAGTGAAAACATAGCAATAGGCACCTTCGTAACATCAAAAAAATTGAAAAAATCCAAAAACACAAAGAAAATCAAAAAGAGAAAAATACAAAAAAAAAATGAAAAAAAAAATGCCATTGGTGAAAACCTAGAAACAGGCATCATGGTAGCAAAAAAAAAAATAGAGAAGCTCTACCAAGAAGGTGAAAACCTGGTAAACAGGCACCTCTAGTTCCCAATGCTCCATCTCACAGTGCATCTTCTAGCTTTCTATTTAGTTTCTTTATTGCTTTTCCTACATTCTCCTCATGTATCCTTGGATTGAGTCTTGTCCTAGCTTAGAGGCATTCACTTTCAGTATCACTCTTTTTGAGATTTTCCTTATAGAATCTCTTGTGTGACAATCATCAATTGTTCTAGTTGTGTCTTCCTACTATTTCTAAGTGTCACTCTTTTCAAGATTCTCCTCATTGTGATAGTCACCAGTCATTCTGGCTATGTTTTCCTACTGTCACTAAGTGTCACTCTTTTTGAGATTCACCTCATAGAATCTCTTGTGCAATAGTCACTAGCCATTCTGGCTATGTCTGTCTACTATCACTAAGTGTCACTCTTTTTTAGATTCTTCTCATAGAATCTCTTGTGTCACAATCACCAATCATTTTGGCTATGTCTACCTACTATTGCTAAGTGTCACTCTTTTCAAGATTCTCCTCATAGAATCTCTTTTTCAATAGTCCCCAAATATTTTAGCTGTTTCTACCTACTATTTTTTGGGTCACATCTCTAGATTCCTTTATGGAAGATCTCTCTTGTGTCAGTCATCAACCATCTTGGCTATGTCTATCTACTGTCGATCAGTCCTCTTAGATTCTTCACCTCGAAGATTCCTCTTTGACCTTAGTCACTAGTCATTCTGACTACTTCTACCTACTGTTGTCACCCTACTAAAGAGATTTCTTTCAAACATGTTCTAGACATTGATACTTGACATCAATCCTATAACACAAAAAATGAACTCAAAACAACATACTTGCTTGGATATGTTGAGCATTTTTTTTATGTGTTTTTTTTTCACTTTATCAGGTCTCCTCGAGAAACTCAATGATGTCATTTTGACTAGAGAAGTAATGACTGGGGGCATTATCTTTTCTTTGCTTCCTGTCTATAGTTTAGTTCCAATTAGTCAACCTATTCCAATGAAAGGGGTCTCCACTATGAGAGCCTCCATCTCGTATTGGATGGCTAGGTGTACCTTGACTCCTTTTATATGAATATGTCAATAATGTTGGTTCTTCTCCTTGTTGTTAGAGTGAACTCTTCATGCTATAGTACATACTAATACTCATCCTACTAAGTGAACATATGGGTCACTACGAGTATACCTAGAACATTTCTATCTTAGGTTATGAATGCAAGGGTTGTTGTGGATAGAATACTTACTGAATATTAAGGATAAGATGGATCTCTTTTGTTTTTGGTGTTTTTGCCATGCAAGCAACATTCTAGTCATCCTAACATTTATGTTTTGATACTTATGCTAACTTGCTACAATAAAAGGGACAAATGTTCTGGTCATTCTGGCTTCTCATGCCTTGAATTCTTACATTTAATCTCGAAAAACTTACAACATATGTCCTATTTATATTCCCATGATTGCAATGTTAGTGGGAATTGTATGACATATGGGATTTTTTCCTATGCTCAATGATGATAAATGGTTGCAACTTGGTAATTAGACCTAGGGTTGCACTTAACATAGTCTTGCATTGCATACTTCATTTGTATAAATACATGATTCAATTGCAACTCAATTTCATCATTCGTGATGGGGGACTATGGATCTCTACAAACAAATTTGGATTCTCCATGGTTGCACAAGAATTTGGTTCTCTGGTTCATATTTACATGCTCCTCAAGGGGGTACCTGTTACTATCAAGAAAAAATATGCAACACTACATGAGATTTTAGTTCATTTCCATATGCATTGCATCCATATACTCATGTCATCTACACTACATAATTGCATCATATCAAATCAAACATGCATCCATAACATAACAAATGCATCTCATAATCATCATATAAACATCTTATGTACATAAAAGTAAAGCACAAACACTACAAATGAAATGTACACAGGGATACTCAGCTCAAAATCTTGTATATATGTATATCAAAAATGTGTGTTAGTACAAAAAATGAGCGCTACTAGTCAAAAATGATACAAAAAGGTGCTGGCACATGAATGGATACATAGCCAAAATCAAAATCAAGGATAAAAGCAATCAATAGTTAGTTACACCCTGCACCATCACCCCTAGTAGTTGGAGGAGGGGGAGGAGGTGGAATATCTAGTCTCACAGGAGGACATGCACCCCTAGAATCTTGGGCATATTGGGAAAATTGTGGCACTTGTTGAGCCTTATCGGGCACAACTATAGAGTACATTGAGAAGTATTAAGCCACTTGAGCCATTTGCAATCTGACCTCATCCTATAGCATCTCCACCCTCCACTTGGCTACTTGTACCTGCTCCCATAGTCTCAGGATCTCCTGATCCCGCTTAACAAGTCATACATCCCTCACTGCTACCATGATCTATAGCTCTCTAATCTACCAAGAAGCCTATCAGATCTACTCCCTCTATCATTGAAATGCATCCTAGTATCCTATGGTAGGTTACTCCTACATCTCCTCATCGAGCATCTTAGGTGCCTACTTTATGGGTGCCTGCTCCTCCACCCTCGGCCTCTATTGTTGTCTCCACTCTCTACCACTACCTCTTGCACCTAGGTCAGACCCCATCTATCATGCAGGAATCTGCACCTACCTCACTCTCTATCACACCTCTGGTAGTTGACCCTATGGTGCTTGCTACTAGGTAGCCTGCTATTGGGGAACCTACTACTAATGTGCTAGTGCCTATTGTATGACTGGTGTTGCTCCCCACAAGGGATATATGAACCATCAGAAGGGGTGACTGATAAGATACGCCTATTATGTTGGCATCACCCCTACATTTGCTACCTCTAGATGGTAGCCCCGCTATGTCACAACTAGGTTGTGTACATCGATCATAGATTACCCTGCATCTAGCCTCACTGACCATCCCCATGTTAGATCCTTTGTGACTCGTGCGTAGGCACAAAAATCCAAGGAGGTTTCCTAGTACCTAGCATATTGTCTCCATACCTTGCTGATGGCAAACTACTCAATAATTTGTCTCATCCTCCCCACCAATGGCTGTAAGCAAAACATCCATCCCAACTCCCTAGGAGTGTCATCCCAATCCTCTATCTCTCACCAGGGCCACCATACAATGGAGACAAGGTCATCAAGATGAGCCCTCCAATGCTTCATCTTACCTAGGCCTACCTAGGTAATCTGCCCTTTATATCTGTAAATATATGGCACTATAGGCTCTCAGGCATCCTAAAAAATGGGGCATGTAATAGGCAGGTTCTCCCATGTCCAAACCTGAAGAACATACACATGAGTGGCCATACTCTTATGCTCATGGTATATAATCTCATGCATCTCATAAAATATATGAGCCAGCATGCACTGGTCCCATCCAAATCTCTCTAGGGAATCCAACATCCTCTGAAGCATAACCCCCTAGCCACACTCTAATCTATGCTATCCTCTATTTGGAACCAACAAATAGCTGATGAATATGGCCAAAATTTTTACCAATCTGTGTGTTTGCCCATATGTGTGGATGAGCTCATCCCAGGTAATGGCTCGTCCAATAGTTAGCTCCCTCTAAAAAATGGCACATAAGGCCTTGGTACCTACTTGGGGAACTATGTCATAGGATAACTTCAATCCATGGAATGGTATGTACAAAATCCTATATATATCCTCAGGAGTCACAGTTATCTCCCCTTGAGGTAGGTGGAAAGTGATTGTTTCTGAATGGAAATGCTCCACCAAGATAGTCAGCAGGCTGCGATTCACCAGCAATGCTAGGATTTCACATAAAGAAGTAAGTCCCAATCTTTCTATCTGTGCCATGTCTGCTACATCTAGGCTCCGCAACAAAGCCCCATACAAAGGATAATGGGATATGACTAAAACATCACCGAATACCTCCTCTACACATGAACAGCAACAACAAGAAGAAAATAGTTAGTACTCAATCAACACATCAAAATGATGAAGAAATGAATGTGAAAATCATGCTAAAAATGTAAAAAAATGCAACTTTTCAATACACTACTATCACAGATTTTTGTGCAAAGATGTATTTCTTCACATGAGATTGTGCATCTTCGCATGAGAAAACAAGTCCTCGCATGAAGAAATACTATCCTATGTGAGAAATCAAAACCATGCATGAAGATAGACTCCATCATGTGAAGAAACAAGTTTTTGTGCTAAAAGAGATAGTCTTGAGCGAAAGGCGACAACCACTCAAGTGAAATTCTCGCTCTCTTTGCATAAGAAGTGGGTATCTCCCATGTGAGAACCCCCACTAACGCACTTGAAGATATGTTGGGTTGGTGAATCTTCGTGCGAGAAGAGACCGTGTTTGTGTGAGAAAAGACAATCTCGCACAAAGATTGATTAGGACTTCCTAAAAATGTGGGGTAAGTGCACCAAGTTGTGGTTCCAAAAGGGGGGTATAAGTGGACACCTTTTTCCAAAAATCTGCAAATTTTGAACTTCAACAAGAATTTGAAGATAGTTATGCTCAAAATTTTAAGATATGACAAAAAAAAAAGTCATAGTTCTTTGAATCTAGTTTCTAAACTACTAAGTTTTTTTCAAAATGGTTTAGTTTTAGGTCCTCAAAAAAGGGGGCCACAAAAAGTAGTAATGTTTATTCCAAAAAAACATAACACAGTACAAAGTGTGGCCCCCCTAAAATTTTAACTTATTTTTGAAATTCTTTAATCTCTTTGGTCAAAAGTTACTTAACACTATGTAGTTTATCCAAAAAAATTTGGGTAATTTTATAATGTGTATTTTTTTTTAATGAACTTTTTAACTAAACACATCCCAAAAACATGAAATATCTATGTGCTCCCCCAAGAAATAATTGAAAACTAATCTAAAATCAAAACTTTTTTTTTTGAAAGTGTGTAGATTGGAGTCTAGTTTCTAAAAAACTAAGTTGTTGCAAAATTTGATGAATAAGCTAAAATATATAGCCCAATTAGTACATGGTGGTTTTTGAAAAAAAATGAACATACATTCAAAAGAAATTATAGATGAAAGGTTTGAAATAGTTCAAATTAAAAATAAATTATATGGTTAGATAGCTAACACAGAGACCTATAATGCTATATAACCTGATCTTATTGATACCCAACCATGAGGAATCTTGAAGGGGATCACACAAGAAAAAGCAATCATTTTTGGTATTTTTGTTGGAAAACACATCTCAGACCTATTTATAAACTCCAAACCTTTGGGTTGGATCTCCAAGGTAAACCCAAGCCTTAGGCTTGGGTTTAATGCAAAGATTTCAATAGCATGTGCACCCTATAGCGCGCACACGCTATTGAACTTTGTGTTTCCAGTAGCTCATGCACACTATAGTGAGCACACACTACCAATACCTAAATTACAAAAGAGAACTAGGTGGGGGGGGGGGGGGGGGGGGGAAGGGAATGGCTATGTGTTTGTGAGAGAGAGATAGAGAGAAAGTAGGAGATGGGAGAGGGGAGAGAGTACAGGATGGGAGAGAGAAAGTGAGAAAGAGTAGAGGTGGCAAAGAGAGCATAGGATGGGAGAGAGAGGAAGTGTGAGAGAGTAGGGGTGGCAGAGAGTGTACAGGATGCAAGAGAGAGGAAGTGTGAGAGAGAGTAGAGGTGCCAAAGAGAGAGTGTAGGATGGGGGAGAGAGATGGACATTAGGGGATGGGAGAGAGAGGAAGTGTGAGAGAGAGATTGAGAGTAGGAGATGGGGGAGAGAGAGAGTAAGTAGTGGGAGATGGAGTGGGAGAGGAAGAGGGAGAGAGAGGAGGATGGGAGTGCATGTGTGTGAAAGAGAGAGAGTATGAGAGGGGGAAGACAAAGTAGCTCGAGAGAGAGTAGGGGATGGAAGAGAGAGTAGGCGATGGGAGAGGGAGTAGGAGAGGGAGAGAGAGGGGGGATATAAATGTGTGTAAGAAAGAAAGAGAGAGAGAGAGAGAGAGAGAGAGAGAGAGAGAGAGAGAGAGAGAGAGTAGGGGATAGGAGAGAGTGTGAAAATGTAAGAAAGAGTAGGGGGTAGCAAACAGAGAGAGTAGAGAGGGGGAGAGAGAGAGTGAGAGTGAGAGTGAGAGTGAGAGTGAGTAGGTAGTGGGAGAGGGAGTGGGAGAGGGAGAGAAAGTGAGAGAATAAGTAGGGGATGGGAGAGGAGAGAGAGAGGATGGGCGTGTGTGTGTGAAAGAGAGAGAGTAAGGAATGAGAGAGGGCCAAAGAGAGAGATAGAGAGAGTACGCAATGGCAGAGGGATTGGAGAGATAGGGAGAGAGAGAGAGAGAGAGAGAGAGAGAGAGAGAGAGAGAGAGAGTAGGCAATGGGAGAGGGAGTGGAAGGGAGAGAGAGGTGGAATGGAAGTGTGTAAGAGAGATAGAGTAGGGGATGGGAGAGAGTAGGCAATGGGAGAGGGACTGTGAGAGAGAGATAGGGGGGAATGGGAATGTGTATTTATTTATAAGAGAGATAGAGTATGGGATGGGAGAGAGTGTGAGAGTTTGAGAGAGAGTAGGAGGTGGCAGAGAGAGCTTGTACAGGATGGGCAAGAGAGAGAGAGAGAGTAGGGGATGGGAGAGAGTGAGAGAGAGAGAGTAGGGGATGGAAGAGAGAGAGTGAGAGTAGGGGATGGGAGAGAGAGTACTTGAGAGAGAGAGTAGGTGGTGCAAGAGGGAGTGAGAGAGGGAGAGAGAGGGGGGATGGGAATGTGTGTGACTGATCTAGAGAGTAGGGGATGGGAGAGAGTGTGAGAGTGTGAGAGAGAGTAGGTGGTGGTGGAGATAGCTCATATGGGATGGGAGAGAGAGTGAGATTATGAGATGGGAGAGCATGAGAGAGAGTAGGGGATGGGAGAGAGAGAGTGAGAGTAAGGGATGGGAGAGAGATAGAGTAGAGAGGAAGAGAGAGAACTTGAGAGAGAGAGAGATAGTACGTGGTAGGAGAGGGAGTGGGAGAGGGAGAAGGAGAAGGAGAGGGAGAGAGATAGGGGGATGGGACTGTGTGTGATAGATGTAGAGAGTAAGGGATGGGAGAGAAGAAGAGTGGGGGGATAATAGTGTGTGTATCTATGAAAGAGAGAGAGTAGGGGATGGGAGAGAGTGTGAGAATAGGGAGTGGTAGAGAGAGAGTACAGCGATGGGGGAGAGAAAGTAGGTGGTGGGAGAGGGAAAGAGAGAGGGGGGATGGGAGTGTGTATGTAAGAGAGAGAGTAGGGGATGGGAGAGTGTGTGAGAGTGTGAGAGAGTAGGGGATGGGAGAGGAGAGAGAGAGTAGGGGATGGGGGAGAGAAAGTAGGCAGTGGGAGAGGGAGTGGGAGAGGGAGAGAAAGAGGGGCGATGGGAGTGTGTGTGTAAGAGAGATAGAGTAGGGGATGGGAGAGAGTGTGAGAATGGGTAGGTGGTGGCAGAGAGAGCTTGTACAGGACGTGAGAGAGAGAGTAGAGAGGGAGAGAGAGAACTTGAGAGAGAGAGATAGTAGGCAGTAGGAGAGGGAGTGGGAGAGGGAGAGGGAGAGAGATAGGGGGGATGGGAGTGTGTGTGACAGATGTAGAGAGGAGGGCATGGGAGAGAAGAGAGTGGGGGGATAAGAATGTGTGTGTCTATGAAAGAGAGAGAGTAGGGGATGGGAGAGAGTGTGAGAGTGTGAGAGAGAAAGTAGGGGTGGCAGAGAGAGAGTACGATAATGGGGGAGAGAATGTAGGCAGTAGGAGAGGGAGTGGGAGAGGGAGAGAGAGAGGGGGGGAATGGGAATGTTTGTAAGAGAGAAAAAGTAGGGGATTGGAGAGGAGAGGGAGAGTAGGGGATGGGAGAGGGAGTGGGAGAGGGAGAGAGAGAGGGGGATGGGAGTGTTTGTGTAAGAGAGAGCTTGTATGGGATGGGAAAGAGAGAGTGAGATTAGGGGATGGGAGAGTGTGAGAGAGAGTAGGGTATGGGAGAGAGAGAGTGAGAGTAAGGGATGGGGGAGAGAGAGAGAGAGAGAGAGAGAGAGAGAGAGAGAGAGAGAGAGGGAGAGAGAGATAGTAGGCAGTAGGAGAGAGTGTGAGAGTGTGAGAGTAGGGGTGGCAAAGAGAGTACGACGATGGGGGAGAGAAAATAGGTGGTGAGAGAGGCAAAGAGAGAGGGGGGATGGGAGTGTGTGTGTGTGTGTGTAAGAGAGATAGAGTAGGGGATGGGAGAGAGTGTGAGAGAGTAGGGGATGGGATAGGAGAGAGAGAGAGTTGGGGATGGAGGAGAGAAAGTAGGTAGTGGGAGAGGGGGAGAGAGAGGGGAGATGGGAGTGTGTGTAAGAGAGATAGAGAAGGGGATGGGAGAGAGTGTGAGAGTGAGTAGGTGGTTCCAGAGAGAGCTCATATAGGATGGGAGAGAGAGAGAGAGAGAGAGAGAGAGAGAGAGAGTAGAGAGGGAGAGAGAGAGATAGTAGGCAGTAGGAGAGGGAGTGGGAGAGAGATAGGCGGATGGGAGTGTGTGTGACAGATGTAGAGAGTAGGGGATGGGAGAGAAGAGAGTGGGGGGATAAGAGTGTGTGTGAGAGATCTTAAAAGAGTAGGGGATGGGAGAGGAGAGAGGGTGAGAGAGGTAGAGAGAGTAGGTGGTGGGAGAGGGAGAGCGAGAGAGAGAGTAAAGGATGGGAGAGGGGAGAGAGTGTGTGTAAGGAATGGGAGAGGGGAGAGAGAGTAGGAAGAGAGAGAGGGTAGGGGATGGGAGAGAGTAGGGAGGAGAGAGAGTAGGGAGGATGGAGAGTGATGTGTTTTCACATAGTGTGTACGCGCTATAGTGCATATGCACTATGTGAAATCACCTAAAAATGGGCAAAAAGCAACCTATGGGCCCATTTCATCCATTTTGTACTTTTGGTCTATTATGCACTCTATTATTCTGATAGAAATCATGGGTTTCAACATAGTAAACACTATTTCAACACTTTTGGAAGCTAGCAAACACCAAAATCAATCATTGGATATGTGATTTAAAGACTTTTTGAATATTCCTTGTATAGAAAATGTTAGTGCAATCTATTTTAAATATTTTTTGTTGATATATAGATACAAATTTGATTATAATTTGACATGTTGTTTAATATATAGTGAATTCTTTGAAATTTGTATGTTTGAATGAAATGTGATTTCGAAATGGTTAGAAATTTGACAAGCCGTTTGATATATATTGTCTATTCATTAAAATAATTATAATTTTAATATGTATTTGAATAATTTGTAATTTACACATTTTAAGTAATTCATATGTTTGAATAATTTGACATGTAGAAATCATCATCATTCCAAGGAAGAAACCAAAAACTCAAACAAATGAAGATAGGGAGAGAGATTTGAAAATTAAAAGAGATAAAATGAAATTGTTACATGAGAAAAGAAAATTGCAAAGCAATAATGAAGAATTGAATTTCAAAGAGGATCAAGAACCACTGGTACAAAGAAACAAAGAGGAAGAATTGGAAAGACAAAGAGAATGAATGAGATTGTTACGCTCAATAAGACAATTGAATTGTGGAGCTACACCATCTTCCAATGTTGGAATCATATCGCCCACTACACCATCTTCCAATGTTGGAGTCATATTGTTTGCTACACCATCTTTCAATATTGGAGTCATATCATCCGCTACACCATCTTCCAATGTTGGAGTCATATTGTCCACTAAACCATCTTCCAATGTTGAATTCATATCGTCCTCTCATGTTGAAGAGACACTGATTTGTAGATCTGAGGATATATACACTCCATCATGTTATGTTGAAGGCACAACATCAACACATCAAGTAGGTGATATTCTATCTTTTGCATCTTATTGTCAAGGAACATCATCTTCAGTTCAAGGTACACAATACACTCGACGTTATGTTGATGTTCAAAATATTGAGGGAATGGAAAAGATTATAACACCTTCTAGAATTCATTTTAGAAGACCAAAATATTTGATTGATATTGATACTAACATTTTTAAATCAATGCCTGACAAGATTAGCAAGCGTGCTTGTCAAAGAAAAGTTAATCATATGTGGAGATTATTTTTTGAAGAATTAAATTTTACAGGTCAATGCCAATTATTTGTTGAAATGATGAGGAATTTGAAATTTAGGCCTATCCTGAAGATTCTTGGGCTAAGAATGATGGATGATTCAAATGAAAAAAATATTGTAAAGAATCTAATGAGTGCTTATGAAAAGTGGGTTCTAAATCGTGTACCAAAGATAGTAATATCACAAGATGAGTACTTACATCGACAATAGTAAGTAGCCAAATGAAAAAAGCTCGACTCATGAGAAAGACAAGCAAAACATTAAAAATTGGTAGAGGTACTCTAAGGAGAGCCATGCTAAGGCTTGAGAGATTATAAGAACCAACAAAAAATGAGTAATGGACATTTACTGGTAGACTACCGCGAAAGGATAAAGAAATTAGTGAAGCCTTGAAATTATTGATTGAAGATTTTTGGAAAAATAACACATGCGTTTCCCCTAATCAAAGAGATGTTGTAAGAAGGAAGATTGGTAGCCAAAATTGCGGCCCACATGCGAAACATTTTTTGGACTCAACTCAAACACAATTTTTTGCAAAATTTATTGGTATGTATCCTCAAATTCAAATAAGTCAAATATTTTTTGAGATGGGTAAACCTCTTTATGTGAAGATAAATCATACACGCACAAATTTTTTTTGTAGGATCCATATTGAATTTTCTAATCATTTTGATGTTTTTAGGCATATATGCGTAGTTTTCCATTCTTAGTTTGTTTTGCAAGATTGTGACATAAATGAGCCACCAAGATCTTCAAGGGAATTCATATCCAACATTTTATGTGAAATAGGGGATGGACAACAATTTTACAAGACATCATGCTTGGATGGTACATGCTTATTTTGTGGTTCTTTGCAACTTTTATCAACTTGTCAACATATAGATAGTACACATGCTATTGGAAATAAAATAGTAGATTACGAAAAATTTAAGACAGTGACATCTACTCTAAAAGATGTGAAACATGGTAAAATATGTGATTTAGTCATTGAAAAGATTCTAGTGTATGAGTTCATAAAAATTTTTCGTGAAAAGATCATTTACAAGTATGCAAGGCATACCCATAGAGCTCGATGGCTAGATTTGCAATTCAAGTTGTGCAAGGATACATTTCCACTAGATACCATTGTTTCAGTTATAGATTTCTCAAATAACTACATACTACAACCACAAAATGAGGTGCAAGAAAAGTATTATACTTCTCAACAGGTTTCCATATTTGTTCACATAAAATTCATACATTCACCTACAAGTACAAACGATGATAGGAAGATTTTTATAGAGTACCATTTTTACATCAGTAATGATCGATCACATTCTACAAAGTTCATACATGGTTGTTTTCAACTCTTTCATGGAGATTTGGCTAATAGGGGCGTAACATATTTTTAGCACATTATTTGGCCAGACAATTGTGCATCTCAATTCAAGAATGCACAGATGTTCTATTGGTTGAGCAGGATGCATAGGTTGTGTAGAATTCAATATATGTGGAATTTCACAGAGGTTGGTCATGGTAGGGGAGAGCACAATGGTGTAGGAACATGCATTAAAATAGTATGACATTTTCCATCATGTGCAAAGGAAAATTGGGATGACTATGAGTCAACTGAATGGGTGGACAAATGGGATATATGGGTTTTGGACCCAATTGACACCTATCATCCCCCATAAGCACTGGAAATGGTAGAGATGGATTTGTCTATTGACTTTGAACACTTTTCAGATCTAGTGCAAACTAGTAATAAATATATTTATATATCTTTGTAATTTCAATATGTAACTTTCTAACTTTTACCCAAGTATTGTCTGAATTAATGACCGCATTTTCTACATTTGTCACTGTAGGCCATGGTTTTGTTGTTATTTCACCTGAAGCCAATGAAGAAGGGACATATTATTATTTTTGTCATTGTGTTGAAGCCAAAAAAATTTTGGATCACTCGGTTATAGATGATGAAGGTTTAGAGTACCATGTTAGTGCGGTGGTTGTAACAAGCACATGGCTTAGACGATATTCTATGAAGAACCCTAATTTGTGGTCATTCAAGGATTGGAAAACAAAGAGGAAGATTCTTCATTATTCAAACCTTGTTGTCACATCAAATGTCCACTTGATAAAATATGGTGAAAAACCACATAATAAGATTCTTTGGAAAGTTTGCAAGTCAGACCATGAGGCAATACTTGAGACATTAAAATGTCAAGCAGATCCAGTTAGCTCATTAGATTGAATAGGGAGAGAGGGAGAGAGAGAAAGAGTGATCAATTGGATCCAAATACAATGTTACAACCTCTTCCCCAATATTATCCACATGACTAAGGTGGACCATATTGTTACGATGTGTAAGTGATGAGATTTAGTTTTGATTTGTTTAGAATCTAGATACTTATTTGAATTTATATTAGATTCTTTAATAGGACCCATTTTTAGATTAGTCATTTGAATAAGTGAAAGTTTAGAATTTGTTGTTTACATAAAAATGTAATGAAAGAACATGAATATTGTTAGAATGTGAATGCTTTGTGATGTAAAGCCATAATTGTGTGCATGTAACCAAAAACTTCAAACTGGCGAAAGCAAGGATACAATGGGAGAAGTTTTCAATACTCATCAAACAAGGGTTGTCATATAACTCAGAAAGCAAGCATTTCTACAAATGAATAATTCTTAATGACAAGCCAAATTCAATTTTTGTTACTCTCTAATTTTAGTGGATTAATCTTCTCTTAGATTTTTTTACTGTGCTAACTATTCATTTTCTAGTCACCAAAGAAGAGGGCTAATAAAGTTGACGCACAAGTGATAAAGGGTGAGATGCCAAAATCATCTATGAAATGGTATTATAAATTCACATCCTCAATATTTATTAGTGTTCTTTTTTCAAGTACCATTGTATGTTAATCATCTTATGCCTAGAATTGTAGAGGATCACAATCATCAAAAAGTAAGAAGAAAAATAGGTCTCGATCTAATGATATTGGGGCAGTGATAGATATAGTTCTCTCTAAGGATAATGTTGATGAGCTGATGTATAGGTTGAGAGAATCAAAAAGACTTTTTAGGTCTACTGAAAAGAAATCAAACTTTTGATATTTAAGGATACAAAATGTATATTGATGGATTTGACAAGAATTAAAATTATACAGACAATTAATTTAATCTTCCACAAAATGGTTTTTAAATTAACAACTTTTACTGTATTTATTGATTTTGTTCCAACATTTAATGTGATTTAAGTGATGCGAGTATATATTCAGTAGGTTCTACGTATGCTTTGAATGATTTATCCATGATCATCATGAGATGACCATCTCAAAAGTGTTTATTGAGCTCATTTTCCTAGCTACAAGACTAGTTTACTCTTAATTTTCTTCCAAACCATGGTTACTTGTAATAGCTACCCAAGAATACTTGCAATCATTGCATTTCAATTTGTTGGACTTTGACTCATTATTATCATAAAGTTGGAATGTTGGAAAGGGTTAATAATTGATTATGTATATTCATCCCATGTGGCTTCCATGAGGTTAATACTATTGTAACATTTTAAGATTTAATTTTGTGAATTTTTTCCTCATTTTGTACATGATCAGTTTGTTCAAGTGACATATGATGAGGTTGTCTGTACAACATAATGATTGAGTTGAAGTGATTTATGAAGTAAAGGACTATTTAATGTAGCTATTTAAATCATGCATATTTGATGGCCATTTCAGTCTATTTTTTAGTCCTTTTTCACAACACTATTTCTAACATGGTGTTGTTCAAGTTCATGAATGATCACAATATCCATGACTATACAACAAGTGTGTGTGTTTGATGCAAAGCCCTCCTATACTTCTCTAGGAATCACAACTCAACTCTAGGATTCTCTTGTATTCTTGGAATCTACCCAAGGAATTAGACTCTACTAGGGTTCAAGAAGATTTCTCTAACTTGGTAACATCTTCCTATAACCATGTCTAAGAGGTTATAACCCAAATCTTCAGTTTGTCTTCTAAACACTCACATTGTTCACCATGCACCTAGTGTACCCTGGTGCCTCCAGCATACTACAACTCATCCTTGGCTTGATACAATGACCCCAACACCTTAGATCATCTCAAAAAATCCCATCTAACATGTTCCAACTCCTTTCACACTCTCAGCAACTCATCTCTTACACTTTCTCAATTTTGCCTCTTCTAGGCTTGTTCCAACTAGCCCTTGACAGTCACTAATTTGTTTTTTTCTCCAAAATTTCTGATAGAAATTCCTAAACTATTGGGTGATTAAAATACCCTTTTCCTCACTCTAAAATATACTCCAAAACCAAATACACTTGTTTTGTAAAATATCACTCAAAACTAGCTATTTTAGTCTGCCAACTAGGCCTAATTTAAGGCCATTTACAAAGCAACTCATAATCCCTTGACTTTTGGAACTCCCATGACCTAAAATAGTCTTAAGAGATGACTCAAATGCAAGGATTCTTCTTCTTCTTCTTTTCTCATGATCAACTTTACAATGGTTTTTACAAAACCCTCCTTTCTAGCCCCTTTACCCTAGGGCTTTCTAGAAATCTTACTTTGCAACATCTCTAGAACCCCAAAATGGTTCAAACACCTTCAATTTGGTTATATAAGATGAATTCCAACATAAAATGCAACTCTTGTTTGGAGAAAACACTAAATCCACCTTTGGAGCAATCACATACCCCTTTTTATGCACTCAAATTTTAGGGAAAACTATACATTCATTGCTAAAACTTCAAAACTCTTACATTATCAATCAATTTTGACCATCCAAAATTGTCTCCCACACATGGGAATGAGGTTCTAAACTCATTTAGACTCTCAAAACCAAATGAAACCTCCCTTTGGACCCCTTACATGACTCGATTAAGCCCATTTTGGCTTGGCTTTACAAAATATTGCACTTTTAGTGCCTTTTACATCTTTTAGAGGCTTTGATAGCCTTATTACATTATTCAATACCTTTATAGGTTTTTTCTATCCACCCCTAACCTAGGATCAATCCAAATCCATTCCTAGTGGCCCCTAGGTACCTTGTAGGCTCAATAATGCCATTAAGGCTTACATTAATGCTTTGATTATAATATGATCAATCTATGATCAAAACAAGACCACATGTCCATGATTAAACTCATTACAAGTTTTAATGACCTTAGAAGGCCATTTGTCTTCCAATCCACCTAAGGAATCTCATCTTGACTCTTTCTTGTGACCTTGGTGCTCCTGCACCAGTGTTGGCCAACAATTGGAAAATTTGTGTTATCAATTGAGCTACTAGATCTTGTCATTTTTATTTTTTTTCCTTGAGCAAATTTGTACACTTAGCATAGCTACTATCTTTCAAAAGTTCTTCCTTATCCTTATAAACATTAGATTTGAGTGCAACTCCAATATTTGGTAGCTTATTACCAAGAGCATTCATCTTATAGAAAAAAAGTCTTCTAGCCTAATGTAGACGATAGGGTGATGGACCCAAGTAACAACTCAAAATGAGCAAATTTGTAACAATGTAGCAAGTGACCCTTCTAGGTCCTGATGGGAAAATCCCACAAACAGTCAACTCTAGGATGTTTTTAGGCTTTAATAGGTTTTTTCTATCCTATCTAGCATGTTCCCATCAACAACTTTTAGTTTCCATACTGTGCAAGCCAAAATGCATAATTCACCCAAACCTTGTCAATGCATTTTCACAAGTCTGTGACAGCAGCAAGACAAAATGATGGATAAATTTTGATTTTTTCAAATTACTCCTTGAATAAATGACCTTTCTAGATACCCTTTATCCTTTTCTAAAACATATGTAAGACTTAGATGCAACTCCTTTAGAAAATATCTAAGATTCTACATACTGCCCTTGTTTTTATCAATGAAGCAATAGTCCATTTACAAAGCAACATATAGAAATACTCAATGTATGGACTTCAAACATTGCATAGGCTCCTAAAATGACTTCAATTAGATAAATCCACTCTCAATTTTGGTCTATGGGTTCCCCAACCTCAAAAGCCCCAATTCACCTTCTCAAAACCCTTGTTCCTAGGGCATCACCAATCTCACACGTGCCAAGAATTCTTGGACTAATTCAAAATTTGAACATCTATGTTTTATCACCATAAACATGAATCAACTCACAAACACTACTCTCCTTAAGGAAAATCTCTTCCTAATTGATTGTCCCCTCCAAATAACCCTTGTTTTCACAACTTTATTTGATTTGGTGGCCACCAATCTCAAGTTAGATCTTCATTTCATGGTTAGAAATATTTTTAGAAGTTAGATAAATGGAATTCCATGAAGAAATAGTGAGCATGTCATGGAAAAACCATGATTAGATGCAAAAAACTGTCAAAATGCTTAGAAATAAGACTGCTACAGCCAACAATATAGAAATTTGATGAACAAAACTTCAAGTTTGAATGCTAAACTAAGTAAAGAATCTCAAAACATGTCTGCTAAGATGTTACCAATAATTCAAACATGTGGAAGAACTCAAAAAGCAAAGAGATCTTCAATTTACACATGAAGCCAAGCACTTTCCTTCTATTTTTTTGAGATAGTCCGTACAATCTGTGTTTACAGTCCTTACAAAACAAATATTTATAGACTTGGGTGATAGAAACTAACCCCTTGAACCAACTCCAACTGGTTTCACTTCCTATTCCTTCATAAAATTTAAACTATAGAGTTTCCCTCCAAAATGCCCATGTAGTTGTTACATTCAAGATTTAAATTTTGTAACTATTAAACTATGTTTTTAAAGACCTTTTTGAATCTTTTAACTTATCAAATGACATGCTAAGGTTATGATAACCTATAGGACCCTATCAAAGTACTCTCCTACCCTATGAAATCCCTAGATCATATTCAATGGCTCAATTACAACTTTTCCAACATTGAAATCCATCAAGACATCATACAACATTATGACTTTTTTATGCTTTCAAATGCCATGATTGGTTGAAGGATTTCCCAATTGACTCTAGGAGATTCTCCATGACCTCTGTGATGACTTGGACCTCCAATGTGCCTCTGATAAGCATATGATGCTCCTACATCATAGCCTAAGCTTCTCTTGAAACTTTTTTTATAGTTCTTAATTTCAAAATAGATGCGACTTTTTCATTGTAACATGTAGGCACAAATCTCATAATTTTACTCATGTTCGTCATCATCACTTAATGGTGTAGGGGCACCAAGGTCATTCTATGAATATACATTCATTGAAGACAACATGGACTAAGGATCCAATGGACTTCTAATGCAAGGAGACTCTATCCTACAAGTGGACTCCACTTCACAAGCCCAAACCTCAAACTTAGGGTACTCCAACAACTTGGATAAACACTTAGGAACTCCCTGCCACCAATAGGCCTACAAAGGAAAATACTTCTTAAATGGTTTCAACACTTGAATTTTCAGATGGAAATGGTTATTATAGACTCAAACCAGCAAGAAAAATCTCAAACTTGAGGTTTCTCAACACTCAATAATCAAATTTCAAAACTGTTACTAGGACAATTTCTAGTTTTAACGGTAAAAATCCCAAACCATAAAAAGGACCCCCTAATTTTTTTTCATTTTTAAACTCTCTTCAACATCCCCTAAGAGATTCCAAAAGACTAACCAACAACTCGGCTCCAACATCAAGTTATGCCCATTTTGTGTCACAGTTCTAAATGGCTAGTTTAGGCTAGGTTACAAGGAAAACATTAAAAAATGGGTTCAAAAACTTGGTTAAATCCCTTGGATCTCTACTATATATCAAAATTTTCCTTCTACACCCTTCACTTGGGTTAGATTAATTAGTTTAGGAGCCTGATCCTTCTTTTTCCTTCAAATCTAGACGATACATAAGATTATGTTCAGTCTAGGGCTTGCTAATAAAAAAAGATGTCATGCTCCTACAGCCCTAAATATCTTCCATCTCAAAGAACCCTCTTTTAACTTGTATTCCACAAAGAGACATTGAAATCCCACAGTGGGTTTGCAAGTTAGGATTCTATCTTGCTGAAACTCTCAAATTTGGAGTAAATCTGACCTACCTACACTAAAACTAATATAAATTTTTTTGTATACAAGATAAATACCTAAAACCAATTGAAATGGAATCTTGACTCAACCCTCTATCCAACCATATAAGACTTGTACCACCACCAATCCGTGCAGGCCATACATAATTTAAAAAATAGTGAAAAAGGCATAAAATTTGAGTTTTTTATTGACCAATGTTGTCCACCATCCATATAATGACCTTTTCCATATGTGGAGATCTAAATTACATGCCTTTGAGTAGTTATAACTTCCATTTGGATGGTTGGAACACCATACAAGCTCATGTTCAGTTTGCTAACTATTATTTGCAAAAATTGCTCTTTAGCAATATTTTGCATTTTTCAAAATTTTGCACTTTTTTGCAATTTTTAAGTTTGGTTTAGTGGTTTTGAGTCTATAATAATCATTTGGAATGATTAGGATTCATTTAGGTTTGTGGTTAGTTGAAATTCGAAAAAGTGCAAAAATTGCAAAGTTGCATTAGCAACTTTTGCAACAATTTAGCAACTTTTAGGAAATAAGCATAACACAATCTATATTCCTATATTCCTTTGAGGTTTTACTATTTCCAAAACTTTTCTAAGTCATAGAATTGGAATCAAGTGAAAAATGTAAAAATTCCACATTTTGTGCAAAGTTGCATTGTTGAAAGTTGTAAAAGTTGCTCAAATTTGCAACTTAGAGGAAAAAGGGTTGTGGGATCAAACTATCTACTCCATTAGCTCTGGGTGGTTGGGTAAACCCTATCCTCAACCTCATCTTTTCCCCTTCAACACCCGAACATTCTCGGGCATGCCGAACTAGAATGTCCCTAAGGGTCATTAAATACCATATGGCTGCGATCTTTGACAGGGCATATCTTAGAGCTCATGCGAGGTATGGATACAATTCTAGTTCCTCCAAAATCGTCTTGTGGAGACCTACAATAAACTCTCTCACTTTTTGGAGATCACACTCTATTTTTATTTTAAATTGCCATCTCGGGTGATGCTGAAACTTGCAGTGTTGGCTAGTACAAAGTTACCAACTGCCAAATCTCTCTCACCTTTCATTGTGGGATCGAACTATCTGCTCTGTTAGCTTCAGGTGGCTGAATAAATCCTATCACCAACCTTGTCCTATCCCCTTTAGTGCTTGAATGTTCTCAGGCATGTCAAACTGGAATGTTCCTAAGGGTCACTAAATGCCACAAGCCTATATTTTTGATGAGGCATATCTCGGAGCTTGTGCAAGGTATGGATGAAATTCTAGTTCCTACAGGACCATGTTGTAGAGAACTACAATAACCTCTCTCACTTTTTGGAGATCACACTCCATTTTTATTTTACATTGCCATCTCGAGTGATGTCGAAACTTGTAGTGTTGGCTAGTACAAAGTTGCCAACTACCAAATCTCTCTGACCTTTCATCATGGGATCAAACTGCCTACTCCATTAGCTCCAGGTGCCTAGGTAAACCCTATCACCAATCTCATCCTATCCGCTTCAGTGCTCGAATGTTCTCGGGCACGCCGAACCAAAATGTCCTTAAGGGTCACTAAATGCCATAGGGCTGCAATCTTTGATGGGACATATCTCAGAGCTCGTGTGAGGTATGGATGCAATTCCAATTCCTACAAGACCATGTTGTGGGAACCTACAATAATTTCTCTCATTTTTGGAGATCACACTCCATTTTTATTTTACATTTCCATCTCGGGTGATGCTGAAACTTGTAGTGTTGGCTAGTACAAAGTTGCCAACTACCAAATCTCTCTCACCTTACGTTGTGGGATTGAACTATCTACTCTATTAAATCCAAGTGACTAGGTAAACCCTATCACCAACCTCATACTATCCCCTTCAATGCTCGAACGTTCTCGGGCACACTGAACAAGAATGTCCCTAAGGGTCACTAAATGCCATAGGCTACGATATTTGATGAGGCATATCTCAGAGCTCGTATGAGTTATAGATGCAATTGTAGTTCCTAGAAGATCATGTTACAAAGACCTACAATAACCTCTCTCACTTTTATGAGATCACACTCCATTTTTATTTTACATTGCCATCTCGGGTGATGCTGAAACTTGCAATATTGGCTAGTACAAAGTTGCCAACTGCCAAATCTCTCTCACCTTTCATTATGGGATCAAACTATCTTCTTTGTTAGCTCTAGGTGGCCATGTAAACCCTATCACCAACCTTGTCCTATCCCTTTCATCTCTCGAATGTTCTCGGGCACACCGAAATGGAATGCCCCTAAGGGTCACTAAATTCCATAGGGCTATGATCTTTGACAGGGCATATCTTGGAGCTCGTGCAAGGTATGGATGTAATTCTAGTTCCTACAGGACCATGTTGTGGAGACCTACAATAACCTCTCTCACTTTTTTTTAGATCACACTCCATTTTTATTTTATATTTCCATCTTAGGTGATGTTGAAACTTGCAGTATTGGCTAGTACAAAGTTGCCAACTTCCAAATCTCTCTCACCTTTCGTTGTGGGATCAAACTATTTGCTCTGTTAGCTTCGATTGTCTGGGTAAACCCTATCACCAACCTTGTCCTATCCCCTTTAGAGCTCAAACATTCTCGAGCACACCAAACCAGAATGTCCCTAAGGGTCACTAAATTCCATAGGGCTGCGATCTTTGATGGGGCATATCTCAAAGCTCATGTGAGGTATTGATGCAATTGTAGTTCCTACAAGACCATGTTGTAGAGACCTACAAAAACCTCTCTCACTTTTTGGAGATCACACTCCATTTTTATTTTACATTTCCATCTCGGGTGATGCTAAAACTTGCAGTGTTGGCTAGTACAAAGTTGCCAACTGCCAAATATCTCTCACCTTTCATCATGGGATCAAACTATCTTCTCTGTTAGCTTCAGGTGGCTAGGTGAACCCTATCCCCAACCTCATCCTATCCCCTTCAGTGCTCAAACATTCTTAGGAACATTAAATTGAAATGTCCCTAAGGGTCACTAAATGCCATAGGGTTGTGATCTTTGATGAGGCATATCTCGGTATTATCTTTCAACAAAAAGTTATTAGCATTCTTATTTAGCCCCATCCAAAGTTTTGAGAAAGGTCTAGGAATAATTTGTACTGAAATGTAAACTTAATTTAAATAGTAACCTTATGCAAATTGAAGGTTGACATTGTCCATGAACAAATCTTTGCTCAATCAACCTTGTCCTCTCCAATTTGGAGTTCTCCCTTGTCTACCAAATTAGTCTACAAAAAAACTCAAAAAAGCCTAATCATTCTCAAATTGATTATGTTTGAGAAGGGTACATTGCACTCACCTTCAAGGTGTGAATCTCTTTGTAATGATAACATTGCTCTCACAAAAGCCATAATATTGAAACCTAATGAATGCATGAAAATACCACATTGTAGGTCATGTGTCTAATGGCTTCTTGTTTACTCATTTTTTTAATATTCATTACACATCCAAATTGTCACCAACTTTGTAACTCTCTATCCTCCACTAAAAACATCAAATTGCTAGAGGCAACTCATTGTTCTGTGTTGTTTGTCATGACTAGGGATGATAAGAGTATGAGTAGATATAAAATATTTTCTACAAAATATAAATATATTCCTATGTGACAATGGATAATCAATATTGAATAACTTTAAAGATGTTAAGGAAAAGGGGAAATTTAGTTAAAAACATTGATAAATTGTTAATGAAGATAAAATATTGAATGGACTTATATCAAAGGTAGTGATATAAAAATAGAAGATATGAGTCAAAGGGGGAGAAATGAACTATTGGTGAATGCTACTCAGAGAGAGAATTGTTATAGTTAAGATATGAGTCAAGCAGAGACATGAAGTAGAGAAGTGTTGCAAGGAGGAGATGAAGGGTTTATTAGTTCTATGATTATTTTCATAAGGGGGAATATATAATAGAAAAAAGTAGAAACATTATTGTGTTTCATCATAATTTGGAGATGATAAATATTGGTGAGTAGAGGAGGTCTGAGGCCATGCACCAATTCATGCACCAATTATCTAGTAATTACTTTGAAAACCAAACCTAGTGTGACCTTATTAGGTCTATGTACTTTACATGGGTTAGGTGCTACAAGAATGGAATTAGGAATCTAGGCTTTGGAGTCTTAAATAAATTTCAAAAGGGTGTCTGAATCTACCCATAGAATAGTTAGATTTCAACCTAAGAGGAATTTAAGTCTAGAAAATTAGAGTAGGAGACCTACAAGGAATTCTATGATAGTCAACATTTTGTACTGTATGACAATTGGAGGGTTAAATCAAGAGTTGATTCTCAATCAGTTCAACATAAGGAAGGTGTCCCAATAGAAACTTGGGGTTGGTGAAGCCATTGGTAAAGAGTTACAGTTATTGGCTTGGAATAGGGCTAGTATCCCTAAAAAAAAAGCTACAAGATCTTGATTGGAGAAGTGCTCACCTTGGAGGAGTTCATAAATGACCCTATCACTTTGGATAGGCCACAAAAATGATATCCTAAAGGAGTAAGATAGTAGGAAGGCCACAAGTTTAGTTTGGTAGATTAAGAAGAAGAAAGTGTTTAAACCTCACTTCTTGCTCAACATCTCTGCATCAATGAGGGGGAGATGAAGAGGATAGATGGCTACATAGATATGGAAAAAATAGAAATATAAAGGGGGGGGGGGGGGGAATAAGAGAGAGTGAGATACAAGGATAACATGAGCAAAAACTACCAAAATGAAGTGCTTGAATCCTTCATTAGAAAATTGACACCCAAATGTGAATACGAGTCTACAAAACAACATGTTGGACTTCTACTTGGCATACTCTTTTATTTCCCTTTAAAGATGCTCTATGATTTTCCATAACATGCATTGTAAATTTGTTAATAAGTATATCTCCCTCTTACAAGTATCTTATGTATCATCTTAGATTTGTCCCCCTCTCATGTGAGATATCTCTCTTTCTTATACATCACAACTATTTTTTGAAGCTCAACAAGCTAATTATTTTTTTTCTTCTTGTCTATATTCTTTTTGTAACAATGATTTTTTCTTCTACACAAACTTTGTGACCACTTGTGATCAAATTTTTATCTTATTTTTAACATAAATGTTTAGAGAACTTTTGATCTAATTTTGTTGGATAGAGTAATTTCAAACTACTGATTTCTTTCATGGAGTTCCTAATAAATCTCAAGGTTCTCATTTAGGTGACCAATTGCAAGGAGGTCCATGAATATTTCCTAATAAATTTTATTTCCAGGAGGTCCTAATCGATCTTGACTGATAAAGTTTATTGCCAATCAATATTGTATCAAAAATTCAAACTAATTAGGTATTGAATTAAACTTGATAAAAAAATGAAAGAGAAGGAAAACTTTAAACATGAACAAGATCATAAGTCATATTACGATGACATATTGCAAATGATTAACTTATGCCTAAACTGTGATAAAGTTTATTGTTAATCAATATTCTATCAAAGTTTCGAACAGATTAGGTATTGAATTTAATGTCATGCATAAACATATCTAATTTAATGTCATACATGCACATATCTAATTTAATGTCATACATGAAAAAACATATAATATAAAAAGATAACCAACAATTTCATGTACATTAACAAACACATAATATATTATGATAACCAACAATGTCGTATATGAACAAACATATCATATATTAACCAATAATGTCATATATCAAATAAATGTCATACATCAAATATAGAATGTCATCTACATCAAATGTGTATAAAATATGTCCACTGATGCCTATATATATACATGTCAAGATCAACTATATATTTTCCTTCCCATGAGGTGAAGGAAACAAATCTCTCAACGTCTTCTATCGTCATGTAGAGGGAGATGGTGGAGATGACAAGGTCCTCCTGACATGCTCACTTGTCCTCTTGTTGAGGCTCTTCTCCAACTCGAGCTGATACAGACAAAGTGGATATGAATCAATATTTATTATATGTTGAAATAAAATATATGTACACAAAAAATCAATTATTTTCTTACCGCTATCAAATAGTCACTCTCCAAGTCCACCTCAAAGGCTCGTGGATGATCAAGCATGATGAGACCCTACAAAAATTCAATAAATATAATCACTTATAAATAACATTAGAAATTTTGAGACTTACTATTATAAACAACTAAACAAAGAAAATTCTTTCATACCTCAATCAATGGCTATGAGCTGGCCATAGCTGAGGCCACTCCACGATCAACAAACTGTCGGAGATGAGGAGGTGTGTTCAACATCATGAGCTACATGTCATACAATACAAGTTACATGTAACATGAAACATGAAATAAATATAATCAAATGAATTAAATTAACATGAAACAACTGTACCTGTACAAAGCTCGCACGATGTCTATGCTCTGAGTCGGTAGTAAAGGTTGAGGGTCCTGTGGAGAATTGATGCACATGCATAATTTTTTTGTCAATCCTTAATATGATTATGTTTTATATATATGTATGTATGTATGTATGTATGTATGTATGTATGTATGTATGTATGTATGTATGTATGTATGTATGTATTAAAATGATTAAATCTATACATACCTCTGGACTTGTGGAGGGGACAAAAGATGGGCCTAGAGGATTGCTGCTAGGCCCAACAACACTCTAACCCTAAATTTTGAAAAATATCAATAGATGCTAATTAATTAATCATTCACTATACATATGAAATGTCATCAAATTAGTAAATTATAATTGTAATTTACCTGTGTGTCAATTCCAAATGTGTCGTTCAGGAACTCATTAGTGATGAGCCCATCATCCTCACCATCTCTAGTATGAGTGCCAAATGTGCATAGGGATCCACATGAAGTGCACATGTGACCACAATGCACAAAAGGCTCCCCCTCAACTAATGGGCTCATGGAATGGATGAGGGTCTACATCAAATAATTAATGGTCCCTAGAGTGTTGGCCTCTATATATTCCTTCACAATTGAAGGAATAGTCACATGCTCGCATTGTGGCTTGACCACAGGTGCCCTAACTACATTAGGGTCAGGATGTGCTCCTGGCCTCTCAAATGATGACCCCCCACCTCTACCTTGGGAGTCTAATATATCAAAATAATTGGGGATCTCCCCAAGGACAAACTCGCAATATAATTTTTTCAAAAAATACATGGGGACCTCATGATTGTTGCAAGGAGGGAGATCAAAAACCATCCACCATCTATCCTAAAAATTATTTCTAATAGCATCGTGTATGCACCAATGGATGGGGAATCGTTAAGTACCCTCTCTAATAGTATTTTTCTCACCAAGTTTTCTAAATAATGCACATATACTACCTTTTGGCATTTCTTTTTTTTTTTAACATCTTCATATGAAAATTTATTTGCATAAAATATTTTTTGTTCATCCCTCTTAACCCTCCAAATACCTAACTGACCACTAACTGAGGCTATTTGGGTCTTAATGGATTCAAGGGATGACACCAATTGAGCCCTCATTGGATTGGTTTGTCCAGATTCTTTCAACTGAGCAATGAGACCTTCTAATTCAGTTTTGCCTCTCTCTATTTCATTTATTATATTTTCTTGTGTACCTAGTGGAGGTCTTGCAATTGGTTTAGGTTGTGGAATTTGTTGTTCTTCTTGAGGAGGGTTTTGGTTTTGAGGTTTTTGAGGGTTTTGAGGTTCTTGTGGTTTTTCTGGTTGATTATGGACATTTCCTAATAAAAAATCAATTCAAATCCAAATAAATAAACAAATCTAAATGAAAATTGTAAAAACCCTACAAAACAATATGAAAAACATATCAAACAATGCAAAGTTAAGTTTAGTTCACATACCATGTCTGTGTGGGTGCACTTGTGATCTCAGATTTTGTCGGTGAGGAGGCATATTGGAAATGGATGGTGCAAAAATGTTGAAACTCCAACCCGCATACACGTTGCTCTGTAAGAAAAGGGCAAAAACATCGATGGAAATGATGGGCTGCGAGTTTGCAGCCCATCATATATAAAAAATTTATTTTGGCAATAGCATGTATGCGCTATAGCACATACGTGCTATAGTGCATACGCACTATGGCAAGCCATAGTGTGTATGTGCTATAGCGTGTATGTGCTATGGCAAGCCATAGCGTGTACGCGCTATTGAAAATAAAGAGAAAAAAAAGTTGGCACCTTTTTGGCACCACAACTTGATGCATATGCCCTATGCTAAAAATGCAATAAATGACTTTGAAATGCATGAAAATGAAAGTACAAAGGATAGTTATCGATCACTCACTAGTGGTCCATAGTCTTTCGGCCGACTATGCCGTCAGGAGCACTCAGAATGGTGATATCTCACATTCACTGCCATCTTCCTCTTAGAGCTCCTATTCACAAAGGACAAAAGGTTCAAATGATTTGAAAATGACCCCTTGGGCTCTTATATAAGGTTTGACCTAATTTTTCAAAGTGCTCTGATTTGTGCAAAAATCAACCCCTATTTAATTTGATCATTTTGAATCCATTTTCAAGATCGAATTTAGAATCTGACACATTGAAACAACTCAAAAATGTGTTTTAAAATTTTGGGACTGACATGATCGAACGCTTGTGTAGTCCAAATTTTTCTGATACTTTCTAAATCTTGGAATCTTTTCAACTCAAAATTATTCAAATTTTCAAAATTTATTTTGGAAAAAGTCAACTTTAGTTAACTATGGTCAAATTTGGTCAACTTTTGGTCAAACTTGGTCTTCTGGACCTCCAAATCACTTCAAATCAACTCTGAATTTTCTTTTGATCATTCTGATCTCTTCTACATTTTATTGAATCTTAGATTTCTTCTGCATTTCTTTATTTACTACTTTACATCATATTTTGGGTTAGTCATCTTTCGATTTCGCTCCCGAGGGGGCAGGATGATTACATCATTGAACTTGAAATTCAAATCAATCTAAAACCTTATTGCTTGGGGCATCTTGTTCCACTCTTTTTGGCATCTTTTCCATCTATCACATCTTGTAAAGAATTTGATGGACAAGTATCAGGACACTCTAAACCTCGACTTCTAAGGATCAAGCCTCATTCTGGGGATGATCCTATGACTCACAATTTGATCTTGCTATCTTTTATCAAATCTCAGGTATCTAGGCATTCTATCTAGATCCTTAAATATTAAGCTCAATTTTGGAGATAGTCTTTTAAATGCTTATCACTCTCAGTTATCTATGTGTTCTATCTGGATCCTTAAAGATTAAGCTTCATTTTGGAGATAGTCTTTTAAATGCTTATCACTCTCAAGTATCTAGGTGTTCTATCTGAATCCTTAAAGATTAAGCTTCGTTCTGGAGATATTCTTTTAAATTCTTATCACTCTCAAGTATTTAGGTGTTCTATCTAGATCCTTAAAGATTAAGCTTTGTTTTGGTGATAATCTTTTAAATGCTATCAATCTTGGGTATCTAGATGTTCTGTCTGGATCCTTAAAGGTTAAACTTTGTTCTAAAGGAAACCTTTAAAATGCTTATCAATTTGGGTATCTAGGTACTTTGCTTGGATTCCTTGGGATTAAGCTCCATTCTAGAGATGGTCCTTAAAAGCTTATCAATTGGTCTTTGTATCATCAATTTCGAAACCAATCTCATTTCTTGATCTTTGCATCATGCTTTCTAATTTTCTTTGAATTGAACATGCTACTCACACATTCATTCAAAAAGGGGCAAAATGTAATACCCCAAAATTGGCTCATTGCCATGATCACCAATTCTGGTCTATTTTAATCAATCCTAAAGTCCTATCTCACTAGGAAATTCTCATTCTAATTTTAGCTACTTGACTTAATTGTCAACTGCAGAAAACATAAATTTGCATTAATCATACTCTCTATTTAATTCCCAAAGTATTGACTTGTATTAGTCACATTGAACCTATTGATTAATATTTAATTTAGTTATTAAGTATTTATACTTTAATTAAATTAAATTATCACCTAAGGCTAATGTACTAAGGGATTGAATTTATTTAATTTAATAATTATGCTTATTTTAATTAATTGAATATGATTATTCAATTAAATAAAAAATGTATTTATAAGATCATATCTCACTTTATTAAATTAAATAATATTTTCAAAATCCACTCTTCAATTTTAAATGGAAACTCTGAGTAAACTATCTCTCAAATTGAAATCAATCTAGTTAACTTGATCTCACACCCATGATAAGTTTAGTTAACTACTCATCACACTCAAATCTGAAATAGTTAACTTCACCTGCACAAGGAAGTTTCTATTTCAACTAAATATTCTATTTAATCCTAACCGTTCATCAAGGTTGATCCTGGTCATTGATTCATTTTTGGATTCTATTTAAGGGACTCATAATTCCTCATTACAGAGGTTGAGTTTTTATGCTATTGAGTTGTTGTCGGATTGCATACCCACTTTCATAGCTTTTATATGCACTTTTGCTTAAACATCTTATTATTCATTTAGATTAAACAATGCATTACATATAGATTAATTTATTTTATTATTTAGATAAATTCTTGCATAACATTTAGAATAATTGCACTCATATAGGTTTAATCATATTTAAACCCTTTGTTCTAGCATGGTCTAATTGCTTGTATCTCAAATCTAAGAGCATAAGCAGGTAAAATCCACCTAGATAGAAGGCAACAAGTCACCTTTTAGGAATCCTCTCTGGTGAACAATCTCATGTTCATTCTAGGATGAATCTGCATATAAAGACCATGTTGAAGTGTGTGTGTTAAACAGAGGCCACATTTACACATATACATTGCCACGGGGAGCTAGATCATTGTTACTATTAGGGTATTCCACTGTCATCTCATTACTTGCACTAAGTTGCTTGTATTTTTTCATTTTAGGGCATGAGTCACCATTATGATCCTCTCATATGTGGAATACCACTACTAAATTTAGGCCTAATTTGCGATGCAAAAAGGTCTCAATTTTGACACAAGTTGGTCGCTAAAGCCACCAAAGTCGTCGTCAGACAAATTTGGTCAATTTTTTGCCACATTCATTGCACGTCAAAATTTTGACTACATAAACGTCGATTTATGGACACAAATTTTGTCCATTTCTCTATCCAGCCTAAACTGTTATTTTCCCAATTTCGACATAAACTTGCCCAATTTTGAGTTGGAATTTCGACGACAAACCCTTAGCTTTCGATGTCAGAGCCATACTCGCGACGTAAATGGTGCCAGTTTGGTGTCTCAATTGCGATAAAGATTGGTCACAATTAAGACCAACATATATCACAATTGAGATGCGATGTCCCATTTTTTTTAAAGCTTTTCTCTCATAGGAGCATTCAAAATTACACAAAACTTGATTATAAAGCATACTTGCTTGATGCATGAGAGCCAAGGTATCATGCACATTTCTTCCTCCACACCATTGTTTCATTCATCAAATGATTTATTTTATACAAAACAATGGGAAGGAGGAAGAAATGTGCACGATATCCTGTTTCCACCGAGCAATTATGCTTTACAACTCAAATTTTGTGGAGTTTAGAAGGGTCCTATGAGAGCAAAGGCTTTGCAATAATTGGCACAGTGCATCTAAATTTTGGTTCCTGCAGGGAAGACTAAAATTAGGAAATAATTATTTATCAGGAATGAAATCCAATAGTTTCATCTATTTTTCAAACAGATAAACGTGACAAAGAAACTTACAGTCCCAATCACATCATCATAAGAGCACATATATAACTATAACTATAACTATCTAAAACCAACATAATTTACAAATATCCACAATTCAAATATTATCCCTTGATGTTTTCTTTAATAATGCTCCAATGCCTTAGGGCATTCAGTTAGAAACTTCAAAATTAATGCTATCAAGTTAGATGTCGTTTCATAGCCACCAAGGATAAGGTCCATAATAAGATTCAATATCTCTTCATCCATAATTTATATTAATGCTATCAAGTTAGTTGTTATATTAATAAGATTCAATATTTCTTCATCAATATACCTCTGGTTCTTGATGGAGACATGCTCCAATCAATAGGAAATGTCATCATGAAGCAGGAGGTGAGGTTGAAGGATTTTATGGAGGCATTCAAAAGTTAATTACAGAGGAAGAGATTTTAGCCTGGAAGAAGTTGTTTCCAAAAGAATCACTAGAATGATTGATTGTTACATTAGAATTATCTTCATTTAACATTAAAGTTGCATGCATATTGGAATGGCTGACATCATCATTAAGTGCATTTGATGATAGCACATTTGTTTAGGATATACATAGAGAATGTCAAGAATGTTGTTGACAAGTTTTGTATTTCTTTTGGCTTTAACATTGATGACTGTGTTCCAACTATTTTGGGCTAATATTTGCTTCACAAATGGCTGATGTATATGAATCTTGTGCCAATAGAATGAATTTTGTTGAAGTTAACCATAATGTATACATATATTTGTAATCATTATAGTCAGGATGACAACTTTTGCAATTCACTTGCCTATTGAAGAGTTGATTTTTTTATGACAGCACAACAAAATGTTCTGAACCATAGATTGCTTATCCTAAAAATCTCTCATCCTCTGAAATTGATCAATAATAATGCAATATATTGTAGTATTAACTGTTTAAATTATTCCTGCAAATGAGGAACTTAATATAATTTGATTGAGCAACCTTACATTTTGTACGTTGCCATTTTGTATTGTACCTCAAACAAAAAAATGATGGTGCCATGTGATCAAGATAGAAAAAATCTCTATGGACTGTAGAAACCTTGGCACTAGACTTCTTCTCCATCTATGAGGCATTCAATGCTGGAGACAGAACCTTGTATCTACTCCACAAATAATGTGCTTACTAAAGTTGTTGTGGCAGAAAGTTCTCATAGGTTAGTTCTAATCAGGTCTAGTGAATAATATGTGAAAACATCAATACAACCAAGGCATTAATTTTTCCCCATTTTCCTCATGTATGAGAGCCTTGAAGAGAAGCTCAAATAAAAAGAAATTAGTCGTATGGATTAACTTAATAGTAGCAAAATTGAAGAGAAAAATTGTTGGTGGTAAACTACTTAAGCTGCAAATACAAGAAAAAGACTGGTCGCAATGTATGGGCTTTCCTAAGTGGTAGAAATGGTCATAGTATAGTGAAGTTCATAGTTTCAATTAATCTAATTTGTAATTAAAAAGAAATTTCACTATATGGAAATATGAGGGCTTCTTTTACAAACTTTTTTTCATTTATAAGAATTTTAAGAAACTTTTTTTGTCAAATTTTAAACCAAAAGGATTGCATTGAGCTAATGTTTGAAACTCTACCAAGAGGAAATTGAACTAAGGCATCCAAATCTTAAAACACTATATTATAACAATTTCATAGTTAAGAGTTGTGCTTGTAGAAAACATCCAAATCTTATCTGGTGGGTGCCTCTCATATTATTTTTTAAAATTATTTTTTTCTAGTTCAACATGGAATGACCTTTCATGTTGGTTAGTCTACTAACCCTAACTCATCTCATCTAGGTCATATCAGATCTTGATAAAGGCTAGTTTGCAACAATTTAACTTCTAATAGCTAGTTTGTAAAAGTAGTTAAAATAACTTGTTAGTAATACAATTATCTTCATAAGGAGGTCTAATTTACATTCTTAGTACAACACTCGCCCAAATATGCTTTCAAAAGTTATTTAAACAACAATTAGATCTTGACAAAATTAGATATGAAAGTGGAAATGATAATCAGGTCATGTACCTCTTGTTCATCTCTTTTGCGCTTGTTTTCCTTAACCTTTTCGTGAAGATTTGCAATGTACTTATCAAAAATCTCCTAATAGAAGCTTTCATCACTAATTGCCCTGAATATTCATATCCAATATATTTATAGCTACTACTAGTGTAAGGTACATGATAACTACCTTTAATTACTCATAATAAGATTAATTCCTGATAGTGGCTCTTTTACCTATATGCTTCCACATCTTTGAGAAAAGGTATGCAATCCTCCCATTCTGAGGAAGAAAAAATTTCCTGAAATGGAAAAACAATATATATCTAATTTATCGTTACATAGATAGAAATTCATTTATGATAAGAATAGAAATTCATTCATATTCAGGATTTTTAATGTACAAAACTCTGTGAAATTTTACTCTAGGTGTAAAAGTAGTAGAGGAAAAAGAGACTGCATTAGAAAGATTTTTTCCAAAATGAATAATGTAAACCTTCAGAGAATAAATAAAAGTCGTGAAATCATCTGCCAGCCTTTCCCTCCTTTGTGCTTCTTTCTCTTCCTTTTCCTTTACTTGTTCAATCACTTCTTCAAACACAAGCTACAAGCAATACACAGGATGTCAGTAAGACCTAACAAAATCATATATCCCAAAACAACTTGCATTACTTTCAACATTTGCAATTTTTTCAGTTTAACCTAATAAAAATCCATTATCCACTAATGAGAACAGACTAATGCATTTGTGATAGTGATTCACTTCCAGCAACTACTTACCAGTGCAAATGAGTCAAAACATAATATAGCTAATGCAATGATCAAATTAGTTAGGAACCCGAGTCATATGGAACATAAGGATAAGATCCTTTTTTCTATAAATAGTAGTTACTAGGAACATAACAATATGTGACAACATTGTTCAAAATTAAATACCAAATACTTTTATTGTGAAGTCTTCTGTAGCTAAGACAAAAAATCTAGAAATGTAACCAGAACAAACCTTAAGATTTGTTTCAGATGTAGCAGCCAAATCATATAGTTCCCCAGTGGAGGCTTTGAACTTTTCAAGAGTCCATGTTGATGTTACTATGAGCTGCAATAATTGCATCAAAAAGATTACAATATATTTTACATCCAATGGAAAATATTAAAGCACAAAAGGCACACCTTTCCTAACTCCATAGCATCTTTTATATTTGATTTTTCCTCCTGGTACTGCCAAAGATACATATTCAAAAAATGGTTACATCAAAGGAATCAAACATACATTGCCTTGAGTAATAATGATTGCAAGCTTGATTATGAAAGTGCAATTAAATCTTGCAATCAAATCATTAAAATATATGCAACTTTCTTACCTTCTTTTTCATCCCTTCTGCAACATCTTCAAAAAAATCCTTGGGTGGTGAACCAGATGTATTTGAAGCAGGCTCTTTTCTTTATGATCCTCCAGTTCTTTGCTTTATCAAAGAACTGGAGGATCATAAAGCAAAGAGCCTGCTTCAAATGAAGTGTGTCTTTGCTGTAAGCAGGCCAGTTGCTTTATGATCCTCCAGCAATCTTTGAAATTCATCTCAATTTTTACGTTCTTTTTGGCACAGTTCTTCCTGTATTTAAAAATATTAAAGTCATTCCAATATACAAAAATAAGACAGATGAAAACTATGGAAGCACACTACTCTCTCATTCTAGAAAACCTTTTGAATCGTTTGTACTTCTTCCTCCTCCAAATCAGATATAACATGTCAAAATTTTAGGATGTTCTCAGGTCATTAGGTATGACAGCTTTTGGAAAGATAAGATGCCCGTAACCGAAGCCATTATCCACATAATAACAACAAACTATTCATCAATCAAGATAAAAACCAAACAACTTTCCAAACACAAGCATTTCACAGCTATGCCATCTCTAGCGCGCCTTCCAAATTTGAGTACAACAATATTGGTTCTAAGATTACACCAAAAGCAGGTCCAAAGAGAAAGTTAGATAAATTTGCAAGTTAACATGTGTATTCAACACAAGATCACAATTTCCTACAGGCAAGACTTTAAGATAGAAAAAAGGAATGTGAATTTGAGATTTGCTAGGATACCTTGCAAAGTCATTACAATTTCAGAGATTCCTGACTTTAGAATTCATAAAAGAAATGGAATAATTTTTTAAGGAAGATCAATTGGGGTTATAAAACCCAAGCATGAAATTGAGGAATAGGACAAAGAATGAAATTTCATTAGTTTATCAATCTAATTTCATGTTCATGTTTTCTGCTCACCATAACCTTCCTATCCATCTCAAATATTATAATGTGAGCAAATGCCGAAAACTCACCTTGGTTGAGCAACTTGTCCACCCTTTTGATTCACTCCACTGTTGAAAGAACTAAAATATATCAAAAAATTAAGTGTTAGTGAAACTACTTGAACAAATGAAAGGGAAAAGTTAACAAATTTTGTACAATCTAAGGGATTTATTGTGAATTAAGTAGACTTCGAGATCATTTGATTTCTAACATATGATAATAGATCACACTATTGAAACATTGATATAACAAGCATACAATATATTGAAAAATAACAACATAAAGCATTACATATTGTAAAAATAGTAATATGTACCAGAGATGCAAGGGGTGAGGACGCCATCTCCTATAACCATACAAGTCCCCACAAGGGCTAGTATTAACAAACATCTCTTGGAAAAGTTACTTTTTTCAAGACCTTCCTTTATCCAAATAGCTCTAAGAGTTTCCTATCTTCTTCCTAGTGATTGGGTATCATGCTAACATTTGCATGGCAGCAAATCAAAGAATAAAGAGAAAACGTTCCGCCTGCAAAAGAAACCATCCCTTTAAACTTAGAACACATGTTTTCACATCAAAAAGATCAAACTTTGACCTAAAAACAAAGTGAAACTAGAGCTGTTATAATCTTACCATCTCCATTATCATTGGCCCACAATACAATGAAGATGTATTTGATGAGGGGCAAAAGAGTGAGAGAATATATGATCAAAGACAAAGCCCCAAGAACATCATCATGATGTTTGATGCCATCAGGAAAAGTACTTGCATACACATAAAGTGGTGATGTTCCTATGTCCCCATAAACCACACCAATACTCTGAAATGCTAATTGCACAACTGTAGCCATGCTCAACATCTGAGAAATAGGATTTGTCATAAAGCGATGTTAGAATAGTTACTAAAATGGTCATAAATTATGTTGTTATAGTAAAATAATACTTTAACTTAAGAGAAAAAAACTATACAATATTAAAACATGAGATCGTGCTTTAAAAACTAAAAAGGTACCTGTAACAAAGAACTTCATTTTGACTTGCTAATTGGTTGTCACTATTAACTATAAGCTTATCTTTAAAGTTTGAGTTTCACTTGGTTTCAAGAATAGTTAAATATTCTCTACTTAACAAGGCCAACCACGTGAAGGTGGAAGCTCATTTGTCCCCCCCCCCCCCCCCCCCCCCCCCAACATCACTCTAAATTCCCCATTAACATTTAATAACATTCAATTCATCCATTTTTGAAATAGAACATTCAATCATTATAATCACATTATAACATTCATTAACACATAAAATTCATAAACACACAACATTCAAGAATAATTCATTAACACGCAACATTCAAGAGTAAGTCATTCATGAATAATTCATTAACACAATATTCATTAACAATATTCAAGAGTAAGTCATTCATGAATAATCATCTCTTTTTTGCTTTCTTGCCATTTCTTTTTTTCATAAAATTTCTAAGAGGAATATCAATGTCCTTGTTAGGATCCCCCTCCTCTAGTGGTTCTAACACATGTCTCCTCCTCATCCTTTCAAGAACACCATGAGGCCGCTGCACCAAAGGGGGGTCCACTGTAATAACAAGTACTTCATGAGGTTAAATTCCAACCATTTTATATTAGTGAATTATGAGTTTTTATTTAAGTAAAAGAACTATAAATCAAAAAATTAATTTAAAAGAACAAAACATAGATTTTCTTTACCTGAATGTGCCACATGATCTACCTGCTAATCAGTCTAAACATCCTCTGGCACTCATTCAGCACGACATGATTCTATATCCTCAACACAAAAAGGTTACACCAAGTTCAATTAAAGATGTTAAATTGTATTAATAATTACATAATTAGTTTTAAATAACAAATGAGCTTGGAATGATCGCTTGCCAATAGTTGTTGAATACATTTGTTGGAGGACCTTGTATTCATGAGCTATAGATGTATTCAACAATTTTTGGCAAGCGATCATTCTTACAGATGAATTAGACTTGGAATCAAAGGTGTGGAAGTTGCTTTGCATTGCTTGGGTACACAACCCAATTACATTTCCAAAAAAATGTGACCATTATGCCTACAATTATGTTTCTTAGCTATTGTGAAATCTACATATTTGATAGGAGAAGCATTTGAAGTTTATGTTGTGAATCCACTAAATAGGGTCAAGATTTGATTTGGGAATGTTGGTCAGATGATCTGAGAGAAATAATGGACAAACAGATGGACAGAGAGATAATACAAGTGGTAGAAAGAGCCATGCCATTTGCAGGATGGCACCATCCTTTTGGTAGATCAAAGGAAAACATGGTAAGGACTATAATACACATTGTCCTCAAGAATATTATCTAGGATTCTTTCTATCACTTGTATTATCTCTCTCTCCATCTGTCTCTCAACTCTTTCTCTCAAATCATTAGACCATACTATTTAATCTTGCCAAGCTATTTGAACACCTACATGACACTGAAAAAGAAAATCTTTTGTACAGGCTAATATTGTTCAAGTTTCTTGATTATGTGGATGCATATCTACGACTTGCAGCCATGTCCCAGGCTCGAAATGAGATCCAACTAAGACTAGAATTGATTGGGGAGGCACTTAAGGTGGATAAAACCTTGGTAAATGTGATTACCATGCTTGGCAACCTGGAACTGAAAATAGATGACTGGCTTAAAGAAAAAGAAACAATTAAAGTTGCACAAAATGTATCAGATGGTAAGGATGCTTATGCTAACATTAATTCTCTTGGAAATTGGAATTATTTTGCAGCTTCACGCAATGAGAAGAAGGATCCAAATGTGGAGGGAATACATCTTGATAAGGCTAGGGAACTGTATTGTAAAGTGTTGGCTCAAAGACTTAGAAATGTCTATGCTGCAAATGGGGCAGGCATTGTGCTAGATGAAAGGGGTCATTTTGATATTGCAAAGGAAATTTTCACACAGGTTCAAGAAGTTGCAGCAGGAAACATCTTTGTTCAGATGCCTAATGTGTGGGTAAATCTAGCACATGTTTACTTTGCACAAGGACAGTTTGGGCTTGCAGTGAAAATGTATCAAAATTATTTGAGGAAATTCTATTTTGGCACTGACACCCAAATTTTATTATATTTAGCTCGATCACATTATGAAGTAGAACAGTGGCAAGATTGTAAAATAACATTATTAAGAGTAGTACATTTGGCACCCTCAAATTACATGTTACGCTTTGATGTTGGTGTTGCCATGCAGAATTTTTCAACTTCAACACTTCAAAAGAAACAATGTACTGCTGATGAGGTTCGTCAAGCAGTGTTTGAATTAAAGAATGCACTCCATGTGTTTAGACAATTGTCAGTAGTTCCAAACCCTCATACACATGGCTTTGATGAGAAGAAGATAGAATTGCATGTGGACTACTGTAAACACTTGCTTGATGCTGCCAAAGTTCACAGAGAAGCAGCAGAACGTGAAGAACAGCAAAGTCATCAAAAGCTAGAAGTAGCATGCCAACTTGTCCTGGCTGATGAGGCAAAATGGAAAGCTGAGGAAGAACGAAGGATTATGATGGAAAGGAGAAAGAAATAAGAAGAATTGTGATGGGTGATGCAACAAGAGGAGCAATTTGAACGTGTGAAAGAATTATAGAAGAGTAAGCATAATGACAAGGATGATGATGATGATGAGGCTGGTCAGTCTGAAAAGAAAACAAAGAAGGAAAAGAAGAAAAAGAAGAAGGATAAGGATCACAAGGCTTATGATTCTAATATGGAGGAACCTGATCTTGCCATGGAAAATGAGGCAAATTATATGAGTGATAAGGCAAAAGCTGGTACAAAAAATGCCCAAGATCTTCTTGCAGCTGCAAGTCTAGAAGACACTGATGATGGCAAGACAAATTCTCCAGTTTTAGAAAAATCATGAAGGAGATGTGCATACAATGATTCTGAAGATGAAGAACCCTTATAGAAACATAGTCCGAGAGAAGAAAATACTTTTGATGATGATGTCTAGGCTTCCTAAGGATTAACTAAATAGATTCCAAGAGAAGATGATGCATAGAGTGATGATCGATAAGCTACCTAAACATTTAGTCAATCAAATATGCCTTGTCCCTTCCAAATCTGTTTGAAATTGTTCCAAGTCAAAAACATCAATTGAATCATCTGTATAGAATCTTTTCTTTTTTTCCATTTATTGTTTTATATGGGCAACCTATTCTTGTCCTTATTCTAGAACATTTTCTATGTTCTTCAATGTATATGCTTTATCTTCCTATCAAATTCTAGATTAGAAGAACACACAATTGAAAATAGATTATCTATTTTCTTGAGGTTTAACCTAACAAATTCCAAGATAAGATGATGCATACGATGATGATGGATAAGATAACTCAAAGTCTAGTCAATCAAATATGCTTTGTCCCCTCCAAATCTGTTTGACGTAATTAAATGAGATCTATTCAAAAAGCCTCGAATGAATCATCTGTAGGGCATCTTTACATTTTTTCTGTATATTGTTTTTATGGCAGCCTATACTTGTCCTTTTTTTATATCATTTTTGCGTACTTCAATGTATATGCTTTATCTTCCTATCAGAGTAAAAGTAATTGGTGTTGTTGTTTCTATTAGTGTGAATTATGCAAAGTAGCCAATTGTGTTTGATAAGAAACTCGGTGTCAATTTAAACGAAATCCATTTCAAAGGAAGAAGACCCTAATCTATTTTTTCAAGCACTTCTTCTTGATGTGATAAATCAATAGATATAAATAGAAACTAAACTTTGATCAAATTAGTACATACAGTTTGAACCTAGAAGACTTTTATCTAATTCATCAATTGTAGCAATATTAATCATACCATAATAGAATAATACTGAAAAAATAAATTACAAATTACAATTTCATACTAGTACTTTTCATGGTGATCCACGAGAATCACCAAATGCATTGTCGAATAAAAATGTAAACATATTCATATTCTTCAAAAGTTTTCAATTGCTTCCATCTAATTAGTTTCACAATAAAAATTCTATGAATCCAAAGTTATGAATCAGCTAGACAAAATATTTTTAATAAAATCTATGAGTTAAAGCTTCAACCAAAGATTTAATTCTAACAATTCAGCAACATATATACATTCAGGTTTTATACAATAGAAAGAAGGCAAGATTAGAAGGGGTTTAAGCTTCTATGTGCACGATCGTAGAAAGAATGAAAGATATTTTGTTCATGTAGATTTCATTTTTTTTGTCACTCACAGAGATAAGTCGGAGTCTTGTTTCAAAGCATAATCCTGCAAGAAGGGGGTCTAAAACATAGGAGAAGAAGTAAAAGAGAACCACATATTGGAGATATTACATGCATAACTAAAAAGAAAAAAGTGTATGATTTTTCAAACACTTGCAGAGATACATGATAGTAACCAGACCCAAATAGCTATACTCATGAAATGCCAACAAAAATATCTAGTGAGAAGTCTCTAAGAAAGTGAAACTTGATTTCTAACATTTGAGATAGTTGCATGTGAGTTAAAAATTGAAATCTTCTATAGGAAAAAAAGTTGGGTTCAACAATAATAATAGATTTTCAAAACCCCATGATTTTCTTCCAACTCCTACAATGAAGATGGAAGAATTATATGCAAAGAATAGAAAGGAAAAACATAACTTTTTCTATGGAGGAAATAACCCACTATATACCTTTAAAATGTTGAAGAATGCCCAAATGTTTAGTAGGAAAAGCCACGGATTCTACTCCAAACATAAAAATGAAATGCTACAGGAAGATGATAAGGGGTTTGTTATTATAAAGGTCTGAAAGCAACAAGATACCATATTCTCATTACTCAAACATAGTTACCTTCATATTAAAATTATGGAGAATATGGAAAAAAGCTCTAAACAATAGTGGAAAAATCATCCAAAAAAAATTCCAGGAAACCGCATGAAGGCTCAATAAAAGAATCAGTGATTATGTTCAAACCCTAAGGAGAGACTCTTTGTATTTGAAGTTTTCATATTCCAAAATATTGAATGGTGAAAATAATTCGTTTAGGGTTGAAAAAACACAACATATATGCTCCTCAATTCCTTTTTCATAAATTTAGGAGTCCGAGTGCGGTAATGGGATTTTATTTTTTCCAAGTCCATGTTAATAACACAAACTATGGGTGTTTAGTGGGGTCTTAATTTTATGTCCTTAAAAAATGCCTCAATTACTAAGTGCACCTAGCTACACTCAAAGTTGATTAAAGGAGCAGACGAGAAGTTGAATACAAGAAAAATGCAGTGAAAGCCACCCATACAACAAACAGAGAGGAAGATTATTGAAGAGGTTCCCATCTCATGCATAGATTAAAGACAAAGAGTAGGCCAATGAAGAAATTCATGCAAGTGATAGAAAGTTGTGGCCATTGCGGGAGATTTCAAGGTGCCAACAAAGAGAAGCCACGTTAAGAATGTAGCAGGCATTAAAAGGGAGAAACAAGCTAGCTAGGGGAGGCATTTCTGCAGCAAAGAGTAGCCGGTAGAAAGTGTAAACACCTTTACTAAATGGGAAGTCAAAAAGAAGAGAAAAAATGCCCATAACATGAATGATCAATACATAGCAATAAGTCACAACAAAGTTTAATGCACCCGTGCCCTTGTGCGCTTGTGCCCTTTTCGCTCAAATGTTGACGCAGACGTGCCCTTGTGCCCTTTTCGCGCAAATGTTGACGCAGACTCGCAGCGCAAATGAAATGTGAATTACATTTTTGCCTCTTTTTTTTGTTTTATGCTGCCGTGTTGGTTGCAATTCTGACCAAAGTAATTCGTCGTAATTGTGACCAACATGGGCTAGTTATTAAAAAAAAACAAAATTTTGCTTTATAACACGACCAACCAAACCATTTTAAAAACTTGGTCGCAAATTTTGGTCACCATTTAGGGTTAAATCCACTAGTTTACTCTCATGACCTACATCTTAGGAGATGCATCAGTGTCAAGCTTTTGTAGAGTAGGTGGTAGTTGTAAGGTTTTTTCTTCATGTTGCCTTCTAGATACATCCTAATAAGGTTGTTGATACGAAGGAATTGTTTTTCCCATTTTCCTTTTCATGGCAATCATTAAATTTTACAACTTTTGAAGCATTGCTTCAGTGTCATTGACTGTACTAGTAGTAATATTTGTGGAAGCTCCACTTTGTAGTTCTTTGTTCCCTTTTTTGGTTACTGTCAAATCATCTTCTAGCTCGATTGCCAAAGTTTGAGCACCTTGGAGATTAGCTACATGTGCTCTTCTAATCTGAAAGCTAATATTTGGAGGCATAGAACTAATGAAGAATGAAAGGAAATTGAGGTACATAAATAACTTCCTATACTAATCCCTTAAGGAAAGTATTGTGCAAATTTATATTAAATTCTTACAATTTTAGATTCAATATTATGTAAAAAATAATATTACAGTCAACCATGGATATAGAAAATAGATAGATAAAGAAAACACATAAACACAAAGATATTCTAGTGAGGAAAAACATTTTGGTAAAATAACCCCACCCCTCCAAAACTTGCACAATGTATTATCTTTAACACAGAAGGTTACAACACACTTGCAATGCAAGTTCTTTTACGAGAACAACAACATAGAAAACCAATCTTGTAGCAAAAAATGATACCAACAATACACTTTCTCACTCTCCAATTTGCAACCCTAAAAACACTTATATCATGCACTTTGCCTTTTAGGGAAACTTCCAAAGAATAACCATATTAGGGTTTTATCATTTTCCAAAAAAATAAAATTGCCACATGTCTTCACATCTTCACCCATCATCAAATCTTCTAGAGATAGCTCTTACGCATCATAGGAATCTTTCATAATCATTTCAGCCATGATCTCCTTACACATAATTCAAGATGTCAACACATACAAGTGGAGGGACACATCAACATGCCAACTAGAGATGTAGACTCACAATTAATTACATTCTTTACTAAAAATATATTTACAAAAAAAAAATATGAATAGGAATTACCCAAGGTTGAGACACCTTCTTCCTAACAAAGAAAATCTTATGATTAATTGTAGTTAGACTACTTGTAATGGGGATTCGGTTGACAAACTTGTTCAATCTTTCAATGAAGTCTCTCATGGGAACACTAGGTTCCTTCTTGATTTGAGTGAGCTGAGGTAGTAGAGTACATGTTCATCATTGGTTCCTTTATATCATGCCTCAAATCAAGTTCACACATCATCCCATCTTGTAATGCATCCCACAAGCAGATGGTGGAACCAATCAACTTCATTTTCAGCTAGGGTCTCAATGAACACTCTTACAACTACATCTTTGTGTTGAGGGAAGAAAATCCTAAATGATGTAAAGAAGGTAACAATATGTTCATCTACAAAGACTTTTCCATCACCATTGAATTTGGGGAAGTTATTTTAGGAAGCTCTTGGTAATTCATTGTTAGTAGCAAGTCATAGGGGACCAATAGCATTACCCCAGGGTACAATAATTGATGTAGGAATAATATTTGGTGCTAGCTAGAAGGTGACATTACTTGGGGCTATGACTCTATGTAATGTGAGGGCATTACAAAATGACAAAATTTGAGTGCAGAAGATAGGAGGGGAAGAGGAATGACCATGTCTCTGAGAAATAGGATGAGGTAGAAAAAATAGATCTCCATGGATACCTTGAAAAATTGGGTCCCTTGAAGAAGCCCTCCCTCTTCTCAGAGGATCTTCTAATATTGGAAAATCAACTTTCCTAAACCCTTCAAATACTAGATCAATTTTTCCTTGATCACGAACACTCCTAACATATTTAGGATCTAGGATAAACTAATTCTATTCAAAATTGGTGTGCTTTATGCTTGTCTCAATATTCTTTTCTACAATACACATTCCCAATACTCAACGCTATCTTCTTCTCTTTATAATACAAAGCTAACTCTTCTATACTCATATAAGAATTTTCTACTTCTCTAGGCAATTGTATTCAACTAATTTATTATATCTTCTTGTTCATCTTGAAAGAAAAGGTTGGGTTGAATTATTGGGATTTGACCTTGATGTGGCATTACCATTTTACCTCATGGGTTAACAAGCACAACTCAACAAATGTGAGTGCCAACAAGGATAGAATTAAAAGTTACTTTAATAAATCCACATATAGACTTACTAAGGATAACTTTGATAGTAAGGAACAAGCACATGATTTTATCTTTCAATACTAGGAAAGGTGTAACATAGAGATTCTAAAAAATTTCTCAATAGAGTCACCAAAAACTATTGGTTAACAGTTTGTGTTCCTTGTATTTTGGTTGATACCTTGACTTATAATATGCCTAGTGTGGTGGAAAAAAATGGATAACAATATAATGGGTCAACATAGTAGTTTATCAGAGACCCCTGAATTGGAAGGTACATCTCCCTTGTAGTGCAAATATTTAAAATGAATTTGTTTTTAGTAGATTAGTTGCTTTGAGGGATATGCTCTCAACCAAAGAGTAGCAGAGGTGTATCTAGATTGACTTCAAGAAAATCTAGCCCAGTTTTAAGTGATGACTCACAATATTCATAGAAATGAATGTGGATGAGTGATTTTAAAGCTCATATAACATCTACTGTGCAATATATTTAACCTTTGAATACAAGAAACTATGATACTGAACTATCTACCAATATACACTACATAATAAGGGAAAGTAAAATCAACCTGACAATACTCAGATTGTCCAAATCACTTGAGATTTGACAATACCCAAATTTCTTACAATTTAGTCACTTTCATTAACCAACTCTCAAACTTCTCATACAACAATGAAATACATATGATCTAACTTTAATAGAAAAAAGGAATCAATATAATGTTGTAAATGAGGAAAGTAAAGCTTACAACCACTGAAAAGAAGGAAACAAAACCAAATTTATTTTCAATTTATCATCTTTCATTAACAACATATTTCATTCCAAATCTACTACAAAAATGAAATGAATGACAAGATTAAAATGAAGATATAAATTCTCACACGGTAGTCCTAGCTTCAAGGTTTTTCTTACAAAATATTTTTTGATGCTTACATTATCTATTAAAATTACATATATAGGCCCCCTCTTAGGGTTCTTGGATAGTTAGGGATTTATCAATTACAATCATAGAGCACTTGAATTACTCAAGAATCATCAATAATTGGTTATAATTCAATACATCAAATAAAGAAAGAAGAAATGGCCAGAAACCCTCAAAACCTGAAGAATTTGGCATCATTATATGGTTCTGGTAATGTTCTTGACTCTAGATTTGACAGCCTGATATTCCTTATTAACTTCTAGATCCTCCATGGCTTCTATAGTTCACTATGATTCTAGAATGTGCTCAAAATGCTTCATTTTCCCTTACTGGTTCAAAAAAACTCTTCACAGCACCTTTTCCATTTCATATTTCTAGTAGTTTCTCTAAGTTTAAATCTCTTTCGTCAATGTAAAAACTTTAGTTATTGAATTGATGATCAAGATTGGTTTTCATACTTTGACTGGGCCTTTAACTTTATCCTTCCTTCATTGAGAAAATGGATGGCCACAGTTAATCCAAATTAATGATCGTGATTGATTCTTTGTGATTTGACTAGAAATTGGGTGTTAATAAGCTAGGTCTACACCCTTGCGTGGCATTACTATATTTTCTCTAGGTTCATGCATTTATCTTTTTATTTGTTTCATGATTTTCATAGATTTCCTCAAAATCTATGACCACAATCATGTGAGATCTTTTCCTTTATAATTTGAATTATAAATATTGTTTACAAGTCAATTTTGATCGAATTTGAGCATGGAAAAGATCTGGATCATCCAACAAAGAAAAGATCCTTCAATATTTAAGCCCAAAATATAGCTAGGGCCATTTGATCTTTTCTTTGTTGGATGATCCAGATCAATTGATGTGTTGGGACCACCTCCTTCCAAGATTAAAGAGATCAATGACTCCCACATCACCATGGTAAGTAACTAAAGGTGATCTTTCCTTGGTAGATACATAGGAACTATCAGATCATCTTGATCTTTAACTTGCCTTTTCTTAGTACACATGCCCTTGACACGTGGAAACATCTAACCGGAGCTTGATTATTCAACCTTGTGACCACATAAACATTAGATTAAAACTACTAACATTGATTAAAACTCCATCTGATGGTATAGATCACCTCTTCAAATAGTTTGACTTTTCTACCTTCACTACATAAATATGAAGATCAAATATGTAGTGCTAATTTAGTTCTTAATGCAAAAATTAGAATTAACCAGAGAATTCACCATTGATAATTAGTTTCATTACTTCCATTCTCCAAGTGACTTCATGCTTGTTTCCATTGAACTTGATTTCCATTCCTCAGTTACCAAGATAAACTCTTTGACTTTGACCATGCAGTTCTATGTTGCCTTGTTCTCTTGTGTTCATGTGATCTTCTTCTCCAATTGGAACCTATCTCAGAATGAGAATTCATTGATCATATATTAGATTTTATAAGAGAGATAGCTTCCTTCTCATCTTAGGGATATGCTTAACACTTACCAACTTGTCTAGAATCACCTAGTAGATTGATAAGCATTGATTTTCCTCTTAGACTTTGAATGGGGGAGATGAGAGAGAAAGCATCCTAGTAGCCACTTAAACATGAACCTTGACTAGTTTGATCTTGATTGATAAAAAAAATAGGAATTCAAAATTGAGAGAGTGAAAGTGCACCAACATTACACTTATTATTGTTACAACCCTCCTTAGTTTTGACAATACTACTAATTTTACTAGCACTCATCTTATGAAGAGGCTCATTCCCAACCGATTTCCTCCCAACAAATTTTGTATTCTTTTCCACTATAAGTGAAAGGTTCACCACATGTTTTCTATAGTAATGTTCAATAATAATAGAAAGCCCTTCATGGAGCACAGGCCTAGTCTCTTTCTTTCTATGGGCCTAGAGACTATTCATCAAAGAAAATCTCAAATAGTAGTGAAATGACAACCTATCCTAATACTAAAAATGGTTCAAAAACACAAAATGAAATTTATGAACACATTTTGATCTACCATCCAAAATAAAATACTTACAGACACAAGATAAAATATCTTTCAGTATTACATTAATCTACTATAGGTCATAGAAATCCCTATTCTTCACAAGATTCTTTTCCTCCTCTTCATTTTTTAGAATTTTTTGAATATAGCATTTGATATACTCATTTACTTTTTGAATTTCAAGTCCTCTATAGGAAAACCAGTAATCTATTCTATAAACTCTTCTGTCAAATCCACCATTACCCCATGAAGAGTAACCCTTTTCTCAAACTAGTTCTTGAAGAAGTAATTAGTAATATGGGGTTTGAAACCATGCAATTTCTCAATATATGCTGTCACTTTTCCCTTGTAGAGAATCTCTCACACCATACATTTATCTTTCCATTCTTTGTAGCTAAAAGGCTCTTGTTTCCTCAGTTCCCCACCAAAATAATGCACCTAGCTCTATAAATACTATACAAAAATGGAAACTTTTACAGAAGACAAAATAAGATTTACTAGGAATCTATTCACCTAGAAAATGTGCCAAGTTCTCTTAATAATAATGAAAAAGTACTTCCTTGAAATATGATAATAGTATATAACAAAGCTACCACTTTTCATAACAACCCATAAAATCTCACATAGTCTTTCCTTCAATTGCATTAGTCATATCATAATTAATGATCACCATAAGCTCACTTTCCTTACTAAGGTTATCACTCCATGTCATACTATTGCCACTGTACACAACTTTATTAGCTATTTAGTTAACCACTTTATTTCCTTCTTGTAAATTATGAGATATTAGTACTTTGTCATATTTGTTAGTCAAAATTTTAATTTCTATGATACTTCCATCAATATTCCATGTCACCATATTCTTATTATTTAACATATTAATTATGTTTAATTAATCTCCTTCCAACCATAATTTCCTATAACCAGTTTCCACTACCATTCTGATATTGTAAAGAGTAGCAATGCTTCTACTTTATGGCTAGTGAAATGACCAATAGATATAGCCATAACATCCACCACTCTACTATAATTGTCCCTTAGGACTCCACCACACCCTACTCTTCCTAAATTCCCTTTAGTAGGACCATCAAAATTAGCTTTCACCCAACTCAAAGGAGGGTAACTCCATATCACACCCTCTCTATGTTCATTTTGTTTAGTACTAATTCCTATCATTTTCATTGGATTTCTAATAAGCACATCATCATTATTTTTATTCTAATATATAAAGTTCTCTTTGATTTCCTTGATAAAATTTTGGCTCGCTACCCAATCAAGAGCTTCCTTGTTTCTTTGTTTCTATTGTTCCTTTCTTTACAGATGCCCCAACATAGATGGGGGATAAATATATTCCATAGGAAACCAATTTTAGGTCTTCACATAGGACATTTTCAATTCTAAAAATAGTTAGCAATATTACTAGGTTGAACCCACAAAATATTCCAATATTGGAGAAGTGATCCCGTCACATTCTGGTTGTAGCTACAATTCATGAACATGTGGGTAATGCCTTCAATTTCCAAAATTTCCATCTTACATAGGGAACATCCATTCACTATATAAATACCTCTTTTTTGAATATTATCCAAAGTTAAAATTTTATTTTGGAGCTTAGTCCAAAAGAAGATATTAATTTTTGGAATAAGACCTTTATCCAAGTTCTAGCCCACAAAGGGGATTAGTCTTTTCCTCAAATCTAAACACAAATGAAACCTTCAAGAAACCACTAGGTTCTATCCCCCATACCATAATATTCTCCACATTATGATAAAGGATACAAGAATTGAGGAACATTTGAACACTAGAAAAACTATGGCAAAACTCAGCAATATTTAACCACCCATTAATAGTCCAGTCATTCACCACATAATCTCCAAAAACCTATTTACATATTTCTATAGGAGTGATATCATCAAATTCATCCAACAAAGGATGATCCAAAAGCCACTCATCTTCCTAATATCTAACCTTTCTTCCATTCCCAACTTTCCACTTATAACCTTTATTCAAAATATGTTTTGATCCTTGAACCACTCCCCAAATAGTGTAGGAATTAGAAATAATAGGGTAGGAAAGAAAGTAAAAAATAAATGGAAAATTATAAAAGTACTTATGTTTCCAAATTGAACTCCATTCTTTGTCATCATGGTACATTTTGCATCCTTATTTAGCCAATAGGGCTCTATTCATACTTCTATTTAATTTGATACCCAATCCTCCTTCAATCTTAGGTTTACAAACCTTTTCCTAGGCTATTAGAGCCATTCTCTTTTTTCTTTAGTACTAGACCACAAAAAAATTCTTTCAATTTTGTCAATAGCATCTACAAATTTAGCTAGAATTTTGAAGAGGCAAAGAGCATAGGCAAGAAGACTTTGAAGACATCCCTTAAGTAAAGTAACTTTTCTTGCTTGAATCAACATATTTCCTTTCCAACTACATAATTTCTTGTTTATTTTTTCCACTAAGTCCTCCCAAATGGATTTAGAAGGATAAAAGTCCAAGGGAAGACCAAGGTAAGTTCTTAGAAAGGTACTTATAAAACACCCCAAAATGTTAGCAATTTTCCTTTTCCTGAGAATGAGATTATTAATAAAAAAGAGAAATCTCTTATCCCAATTAATCAATTTCCTAGGAGTTGTAGAATAAAGATTCAAACCATTTTTAAGACTCCTTGCCTCCCTCACATAATCATCTCCCATAAAAATAGTATCAACAAAAAATTATTCATGAGAATAGAGAAGTGGTTGAGAAGTAGGCCTAATATCTTGAATTTCCCCTTTCAAAAGTAGACTTCCAATATACCTCCCAAGACTATCAGCCATAATAATAAATAGAATAGGAGATATAGGATCACCTTGTCTCAAACAGCCTTGAGGGTTGAAAAATTTTAGATAACCCCCATTAACTAAGATAACTAGAGAAGATGTTATTGCAAGTTGCATTATAATCTTAAAACTTTCTTCACTAAAGCCAAATGTCAATAATACCTTTTGAAGAAAACTTTGAGAGTTAGAGAGAGATAAATAATGAATATTTTTATGTACTACAATAATAGAGTTTGTAATTTTCCTTCAAGGGATGAACCCATTTTGTTTATCAGAGATGATTTTAGGAACGATAATCAATAAATGTAGAGTTAAAACTTTATAGATAATTTTGTAAATAGAATTATGAAGGCTAATAGGTCTAAAATAATTAGGGGAATTAGATCCTTGCTTCTTTGGGATTAGAAAAAGGAGAGTAGAATTGATTTCCTTAAGCATTCTTTTAGCTCTAAAAAAATCTTTCACTGCATCACAAATCTTTACCCACCACTTCCCAATGTTTTTGGAAGAAGAACATAGGAAAACCATTTCAGCCTAGAGATTTATCCCTTTCAAAGGAACATAAAAATTTATTAATTTCATCCTCAAAAGGAATATCTATTATCATTTTGTCTTGCTCATTAGTAACGACTTGAGGAATGGCTTCAAAAAGCTCCATTTATCTAGTGCCATTGACATTTGGGTCAATAGAAAGAAGGGATGAGAAATAAGACACCATATCTCTAGAAATTTCATTTTCACAAGTAATTTTATCCCTTCCCCTAGATAGGCTACAAACACAATTCTTATCACTATGTTTCATAGTATTTAGATATAACAATTTAGTATTTCAATCACCTTCTTCAAGCCAAACGGACCTTGATCTCTGCCTCGAAAAGGATTCCTCTTTATTTATAATATCATGGTACTTTGCTAACTTTTAATTTTCTTCCTTAACAAGTTCCTTTGAATAACCTTCCACTTGACTTCTATCTTGGATGGTTTGAAGCTCAATTTTTAGATTAGCTTTTCTCTCAAAGATATCACCAAAATAATTATTTTTCCATTCTTTAACCATTTTTCTAACATTCTTGAGTTTATTAGCAACACAAAAAATAGAATTACCTTCAATCTTGATATTCCACCACATTTTAAATAAAGAATTGAAGTTTGGATGCTATATCCACATTATCTCAATCTTAAATGGGAAACTCATCCTAGCTTGAAAAGGCTCAGCCTTAAGTAGGAGCAGAAAGTGGTCAAAGGCAATCTTTTGAATAGGTAAGAGGGAAAAATATAATCATTAGTCCAGTCCAAAGAGATTAGGAATCTGTTCAGGCAAGCTTGAATGTGATCATCTTCAACTCTTTTGTTACTCCAAGTAAAATTAATTCCTTCAAGGTCCATATCCATTTATCCTTCTTTATTAATGAAATCCATCAAATCTAATCTTCCTTCTAGTTGGCTAGTATTGTTGAGATAATGGGTGTTGCACACATTGCATAATATTGTTATATTGTATTATTTTATTTTATTATATAATGTTGCACCTAGATAGACATGAAACATGTAAAGATTCTGATGGGATGTATTTGATGAGTTGTATTATAACATTGTGATAATATTTTATGTAATTATTTAATATTGAGAAACATAATTAAATTTTCAAAATTAAATGTGGGGTCAATGAGTTAGGTAGCACATGGTTTATGTAATACTACTTGGTGGTTTTGTGGGACTTGCTACTATATAAGTAGTCATAGGGGTAGTTGTTGTGTGAGGAGAAGAGAGAAGGAAAAAAGGGAAAGAGTCAAGTGGAACAAGGCTTGACAGGTTTTTCAAGGGAGCATTTGTGAAGGTTGGAAGTATGGTATAGGATATGTGGATTCATGCTTGTTCACATAGATTGCTCAGTTGTGGCTATGGCTTTGAAGGATTCCATAGTTGTATTGCAATGGTGTTTTTACTAAATAATACATGGTGATGGATTTTTTTGGAGGTTGGGTTTTTCCCTCAATAAGGGTTTTCTAGGGTATACCTTGTGTCACTTTTTTTGTGGGTATGTTGTCTATTTCTTGCATGTGGATTTCAATTATATATTTATTTCAAAACTATTATGGGTTATGTGCCAATAGTTATATTCTTTATTTCAAGTTTCCTTACAAATGGCATTAGAGCTTTGGTTTTTATTGTTATAACCCTAGATTGAATCCATGGGAATGCATCAGAGAATAAAAGAAAGGGCAAGATATATGAGTTTTTTTATTGTAGATCTAAGATTTTTGGATTCACTATTATGATGGGATGTTGGTAGATTTTTGGGCATGTGAAATTGTTGGTCAAATGGGTTCTTTTGGATGTTTCATTTAAATGAGATTTTTAGGGGGGGGGCTTGCATAAATGACCTCCTAGACAAAAACAGACCTCACCATTGGATCCAGGTCAATGTTTTTATAAATTTTGATATATAATATGCCCTAGTTGGCCATGTTTAGAGGAAATGAAAGAATTTTTTTAGTTTCATCTCTTGATGGTTATACAATTTTATCCTGGTTAGAATTTTCGTCACATAAAAAAATTGTAGTGAAAATGGTAAAAATATTGTCTTAGAAAAATGACCATAACTTTCTCTCATAATATCAGATTTTAGACTTCTTATAGGCATTGGAAAGATAATTCAAAGAATTACAACTTGGTACGTGTTTGGTTCTATGATTTTGACTTTTTTAAGGTTTTAAGAGCCCAAAAGTTAAATTTTTTTATTTTGAGCACAGCTTAGGGCATAACTTGGGCATATAGAGTCAAATTTTGGACTTTGAGTAGTCAACAAAAACCTCTTAGAGAGATCTACACATTTGTTCAAACTTAGTGTAGCTTTGGCATGATTTATTTAGTGATATATTGATCTGAACAATTTATGATAAATATTGACTATGGTAGCATTGTGAGTTTATGCCATTCTATATTTGGAGATTTAAGATTTGATGTCATTGTATACTCAGTTCATATTTCAGATTGGTCTCATGATAATATGGTTATCAGTGTTTGATTTGGATATGTATGATGACTTGTTGGGTCTGCAAGTTGTGCAGTGTTGTAAGAAATCTATACTTACAAGTTGCATTTATGGTTTGGTTATGGGTTCTCTTTTCCCATTAATCTTTCATTATTGATGCATATTCAGATTGGTGGCTTGTATTTGGGTGCTCTATGCCCTAAGTCACATGATTTGCTAATTTTTTTTGATGTAAAAGTGATGAGATGTTGTTACTAGGTAACATCATGGTGGGGGATTTTTGTTGACTATTTTATGCTAACAGGTTGGACATATTGAGAGTCAGATGCTCAGTTCATGGATGTGATCATGGTGTCATGAATTTTGGAATTACATGATTGGATATACAGGTAGATCTTTGATGTTTACTAGCTTGGATTCCTAATTTGATTATGGCGGTATATCTTCTTAGTTGAGAATAATGGTTATTTGGTTTCTTTTGTGGAGCTCATGATGTGCACTTTGAGTTATTTAATGATTTGATACCTTGGTTAATTCTCATGGTTAAAGAATTTTTTTAATTATGATGTCATCAATAGCTTAGATATACAATTTAGTGGGAGCTTGTGACATATGATGAGGTGATAGTGTAGGATTGTTCCCTGGTTTGGTCTATATCTTCTTGGTTTAGAGATCTTGGTTTCACTTGGTATTGACACTTTGGTTGTGTGAGTGTAGACCTAGAGTATCTTCATGTAGGAGATGAATTTTATGATGATACAAGTGACTTGGTACCATAGTTGAGTGGGAGTTATTGGCATTGATACATTTATTGAGTGTTTGGAGATGTTTGAGATTTGTCTTAGATCATATTGCTACAGAAGCATCTTTGACATATGCATGGTGCACTTGGTTATCTTCATGGTGTGTGAAGATGGTTCTTCATGGTATGTGGAGCTGGTTTTCTTCATGTTGTGTGGAGATGGTTTTCTTCATGGTGTGTGGAGATAGTTGCATCTTGAGGACTCACAAGGTTCTTGGTAAGGTGTGGCTTATGCTTTTATTTTTATATGTTATCCTTAGTGTGAGGATGGTTTCATTTTTATGTCACGGTATACTCTTAATATGCATTTAGAGTATTGACATGCTATATTATGTTGTATGGAGCATGTTATCTCTTTGGTTGAGATGGTTTGATCAACTTGTCATATTTATGCTGGATACTTCATGATATTTCTATGTTGCATTTGGAGTTGGCATGGATTGATTGTTTATATGTGCTTATGGATACATAGAGATGGTGGTAATGCTGATTTCTCTTGGATTAGTATTTGTTGGGATAATTGATGGTTTCAATAGGAAGCCTGAGGGGCATTCACCTGATATGGACTTGAGAGGAGATTTTTCTTAGATGAGTCTTAGTTGGAGAATAGGATATCTTGATGAGTATTCTCATTCCCCACTCTTTGTCTACTCTGAAATTTTCTACTTGAGAGCTATAGCCCATTGTTTCTCTCAGTTGCATTATATTTATGCTTGTCTTTCATGGATATGGATCTTGAGTTATGGTAAATGAGTTAGTTTTAGAGGGTTCATTTGAGATATGGTTTAGCATTGGTTATCTTTATGTGCATATGTTGTTATGTTGGTTGAGCTTGGGAGATGGTTTTATGTTGGGCACATTCCTTGGATTAGGAATAACTTATGAGTTTGATCTTCTTGTGAGAGGCTTACATCCATGATTAATTATATGATATAGTTTGGGTGTTGTTGAGTTTTCTTGTTGGGGTTTTATGGAGGAGATCATACTTGCATAGTTTACATCTAGAGGTGTGTGTAGAAGGACATTATACAAGCTATGATTTGCATTTTTTCTCTCTTGGTCTTGGTTATCTTCCTGGATGTTCATTTCACTTAAATTAAATTTGAGATTGGTTAGATATTGTGATCACTAGTTTGTGCTCATGTATGTCATGTGAGAGATGACATAGTTATTCCTTTATCTCTTTCCTATGTTGGTTGTGGAGAACTTGGGAGAGTGTTGGAGACTTGTTATGAGATTTTTTCTTGTAGGTTATTGGTTAATGTATTGTGGATGTCCTTGAGACTACATAGATTCACTTATTTGAGATGTTATGATTGGATTGGTTGTAGATTTGACATTATCTTTTGTAGTGAGAGCTTCTTAGTATATATATGGTAGGTATTGCTCTTGAGACTTGTGATTACAAGTTACAAATTGGATATGTCAATGATGTGAGATTCACTTGGTATACCTTTGGAGATATGAATAGTTGGATGGGTTTGGCACTTGCTGTGGGTGCTATTTCAGCTATGGATATTTTAACAACTATGGATACCTATGATTACCTTTAGATTAGGTTTTCATGCTTGGAATTTCAGTTGGTACAAGATTTTATAATCTTCTAATGTGATAGATTGAGTGGCTCTCTCTTTGGATGGCTTCTATGTATGTCCACTGGCAGTGGCATAATCGGAGGTGGCTTTATTCATGTTTGAGATGCTAGATACTTTGATTTTTTTGCGAGTACTAGGATGGAGCACATGGTGTAGTTTGATCCATGATGGTGGATGTGCTAGGAGGGATTATTCCCTTGTTCGGTTATATGCCTACAAATTGACCCTATGCAATGTATACAACAAGTGGGAGATTTTTGAGATAATGGGTGTTGCACACATTGCATAATATTATTATATTGCATTATTTTATTTTATTATGTAATTTTGCACCTAGATGGATATCCAACATGTAAAGATTCCCATGGGATATACTTGATGAGTTGTATTGTAACATTGTGATAATATTTCACGTAATTATTTAATATTGGGAAAAAGAATTAAATTTTCAATATTAAATATGGGGTCAATGGATTAGGTAGCACATGGTTTACAGAATACCACTTGGTGGTTTTGTGGGACTTGCTACTATATAAGTAACCACAAGGGTAGTTATTGTGTGAGGAGAAGATAGAAGACAAAAGGGATAGAGTTGAGCATGACAAGGCTTCACAGGTTAGGATGTGTGGATTCATGCTTGTTCACATAGATTGCTCAGTTGTGGCATGGCTTTGAAGGATTGCATATTTTTATTGCAATGGTGTTTTTTCTAAATAATACATGGTGATGGATGATTTTGAAGGTTGTGTTTTTCCCTCAATGAGGGTTTCCCAAGATATATCATGCATCACATTTTTTGTGGGTATGTTGTCTATTCTCTTGCATGTGGATTTGAATTACATATTTATTTCAGATCTATTATGGGTTATGTGGGAACATTTATATTCTTTATTGCAAGTTTCCTTACAAGTATTTCCTCTTTTTTTCATGTTCATAGAGAGGAACATTAAAATACCCCAACATAATCCACTTACAATTGTAATCTAAACTCTTAATCTTAGATAGAGAGTCCTAGAACATTTTTCTTGCACTTATGTTATTTGGAGCATATATATGAACTACATACCAATAGTTTCCCTAAGATAAATTTTGGATCTTGACCACAACAAAATGCTTATTGGTATCCTTCAAAATTTTGGAGAACATAGATTTATTCCACATTACAATGGTGCCTCCTGAGGCTCCTTTAGAACTACTAGCTATAAGACCATAGTTATTAAAATATTTCAAACTTTCACCTTTACCTTTGATATATATCTTCATTTCCTGGATCACCATAATATCAGGTTTGTGATCCTGACCAAAATTTCTACCTACATATAATTTATGGATTCTATTCATCCCCCTTACTTTCCATGATATAATCTTCATTATTTTTTAGGGGTAAAGTCCTAAATAGTCAGTTTCTTTCCATCAACAATATTATGCAAACTCTATGTTTCTCTCCTATTTTTGGACATCTTTCTACCTAATTTTTTCAGGGATCCAATAGTTGACTTTAATTTTAGAGACCCTATTTCCACTTAACTTATTCAAGTAGCTACTTGTGTTTACATGGTAAGATATTTCATTTTCTTTTTAGCCTTTTTTCTTTGTCATATTTTCTATTTTGATTCTTATTTGCCTACTTTTTGTTCCAAATGGTTGAATTAAGCAAGTTCAAGCACAACCAATGACATGCCTTCAATAAGACATTCTATTAGAGGGAAAATTTCTCCATCAAAAGAATCATCCACAAAGTTATTCAAAATATCTCTTAGCTATCCTTTCCTTTCCTCTAGGATTTCTCCTTCCTCAAACTCCCCTAGAACTTCCACATTACCTAGTTCCTCATCATAATTCTGATAAATGACCATTTAGTTTTGTATCCTTCCTGATGCCTCATTTTAATGTGGCAAGGATAAAATAATCATCTCATTCACTATCTTATTTCCTACCTCATCCTACATCTCCTTCTGACTATCTTTAGTCTGAGAGCTAAGGCCTTGTTTTGTTTGTTGTCCTTTTGGTATAGATTGTCCAGTTACTACTTTAGGTTTCCATACTCTTTTTGGAGGATTTTTTTCCATATTCATTACCTTTATCTTGGATTTTAGTTTTAGTGAACAATTTTTAGCCTAATGACCCATTTTCTTACAAACAAAACAAGCATTAGGGAGATCTTCAAAAATAACCTCTTGTTCCCATTTCCCTAGTTTTGAGTTAATCTCCACCTTTTGAGGAAGATCCTTCAAGTGTGCTACTTTAGCATAGATCCTAACACACAATATTTTAGATCTAGAAGTAGTCATATTATCAATAGAAATAATGTCTCCAAAGGAACTAGCTATCCCTTTAAAAATATCTTGATGACAAAACTCCAAAGGGAGTCCCAAGAGTCTTACCCACACAAGAGTAGTGAGAAAGAACACATTTGAGTAGTCCACATTTGGTTCCAACTTTTTGATCATTAAGGAACTATTGCAAAATAACCATGGTCCACCAGATAAAACCATATTTAGATCCTCCTTATAAGTAAATATTGTAGACACTTAAAATTATCCTAAAACACTATATTACTTAATTTAATATCTCCTTTGAAATTATGATTAATTATTAATTAATTAATTGTATTTTCTCATATTATTCTAATTATTTAATTAATTTTACTTAATTAAATAAGTTCACTTCCCTAATTTATTTTGAATTTGATTCAAATACTCCCCTCTAATGTGTTAAATTCATTTAATGCATAGTGACATCATATATTCCCTTTTAAATATATTCAATTATTTAAATCCTCCACATGCTTAGAGTTTCTTAAACCTAATTAAAATTAATCTAAATTAATCTTAAACCTAACCTTTCCTCCACCAAGTTTAATAAATGATTTCATAGAGTCATTTATTCCCCCTTTATCAATCTAGCCCTCAAAGTGAATTTTTAATTCATTTATCCTCCATGTCTCCCACTCATCTCATTCTTTAATCCCCCACTCCTCCATGTCTCCCACTCACTTCATTCTTTATTCCTCCACTATGACATGTCTTCCACCCTCCTCATTTTTTATTCCTCCACTATGACATGTCTTCCACTCACCTCATTCTTTATTCCTCCACTATTACATGTCTTCCACTCACCTCATTCTTTATTCCTCCACTATGACATGTCTTCCACCCTCACCATTTCTTTATTCCTCCACTATGACATGTCTTCCACTCTCCTCATTTCTTTATTCCTCCACTATTACATGTTCCCCATTACCTTCAATTTTAAATTGATCCCACTATCTCCCTTTCTTTATCATTTTACTTGCCACCATTGCATGGCCTATGTGTCTCCTATATGCCTCCTATGTGAATGCCACATAGGTGTCACCTCCTCAAGGTCTTCCTAAAATCTATAAATAGAACCCTTGTCTCAAGAAAAATCATCTCCTCTTTTGCATTATTATCATGCTAGTTTATGCTTAGAATCTCCTCCATATGCATTGTTATCATGTTAGTTTCATTCTAAATCTCCTCCACATGTGTTTTTATCATGCTAGTATAGTTCTAGAGCTTTTTAGAGATTTTATGCATAGAGCTAACCTTTGGTAGTTGTTTACATTACTTAGATTCCTAGCGTTTGCATTGGTTTCATGGTAGTATGATGTTGTAGGATTATTTCTTCATTGTATTCCATTCACCTCTATATCCATGAAATCCATTGAGGGTGGCTTACTCATAGCCATTGCTTGAAGGTATTTCACACACATTCTTAGCATAGATTCATTACATATTGCATTTTCATCAACAAGAGATTCCATAGTTGTGTTTGGGAGAGCACATCTACATCCCTCACACTTTAGCACACCAACAAGGCCTCTTATGGGTGCCCTAGTTGAGCTGCTTTGAAGTTATGTGAGGACTTTAATTTGTGGTTTCATAAGTTGTTAAACTCAAGTTGATTTTAGTTATATTTCCATTTGTTTCTAATCTTTCATATGCACGTATTACAACTAATGTTTTCCTATTTATGCATGCTCCCAACAGATTAGGTTTTCATGTATACATTTTGGTAGTTGTTTGCATTACTTAGGTTTCTAGCTTTTGCATTAGTTTCATGGCAGTATGATGTTGTAGGTTTCTTTCTTCATTGCATTTCATTCACCTCCATATCTAGGGAATCCTTTGAGAGTGGCTTACTCATAGCCATTTCTTGAAGGTATTTCACACACATTCTTAGTATAGAATCATTTCATATTGCATTTTCATCATCAAGGGATTCAATAGTTGTGTTTGGGAGAGCAAATCTACATCCCTCACACTTGAGCACACCAACAAGGCCTCTTATGGGTACCTTTGTTGAGCTGCTTTAAGGTTATGTGAGGACTTTAATTTTTGGTTGTATAAGTTGTTAAGCTCAAGTTAATTTTTGTTGTATTTTCATTTTTTTCTAATCTTTCATATGTACATGTTATAACTAACATTTTCTTGTTTGCGCTTGCTCTTAATAGATTAGGTTTTCATGTATACATTTTGGCACACAAGTGGGACCCACTTCACAGGTTCAAACTAATCATCTAATATATTTTTGAGTGCATTTTGTGACTTTAATCTTGTAGGTTGAAGGCTTGCACTTGGAGATCAAGTTCCATGAGGAGTTTCAAATCAAGCCTCATTCCTCTTTGCAAATCATAAAGAAGCACTTTTGCTAAAATGTCAATAACTTTTGCATACAAGCTCTATTTGGGATGATTCAAAATGCACTGGAAAGCTGATTTAACCCTCTATCCAAATCTGCAAATCACTTTTCAGATTCAATTGCTAAAATCATGTGCACACATTCAAAGTCACTCTTTCTATGCAACCTTAAATTGCTCATAACTTGTGCAAATGAAATCATTTTTTATTGATTTATAATATATAAAAAATTATTATAAAAATGAGAGGAATCTAATTTTGAAGTAAATTTGATCTTTTGAAATTTTTTTAGAGTGTTTTCCACACATTTTTATGTTGAGGGTTAAAATTTTACCTACACATTTGGGTTTGGATTTAAAATGAAAAAGTGTCTTTTAAACCCCAAGACCACTTACACATTGTCTCTTGCACCTACGGGTGATCTTGAGTGCACAAGAAATAAGTAGTCTTATTTGTATTTTTTAGGAGGCCTATGGGATTTCTAATTTGGTTTTTATTGTAGGAGACAAGCTTTAAATTTTTTTAAGTGATTTTAATCACTTGGGAGATTTGTAGTGATTTTAATCACTTTTAGGATTTAAAATGGTAAATGAACTTGTATGAATTAATCAAATTTCTTGAAATGCATGTTGCAATTAATATATAAAGGTCAAACACACTCTTGAGTGCCTTAAGGAAAACTAAACACACTTCATTGGAATGGATGATGTTCAAATACACTCTTGAATGCCATTAGTGAATGAACAAGTTTATCATTGGAATGCATGTGTAGACTAGCCAAACCCAATCTTGAGTGCCTTACGGAAATTGACATGCTTTCATTGGAATTAATGTTTAGATAGAAAATAAAATTGAATGCCTAAGGTCAATGAAGCTTGCTATTAAATATTTGGATTTAGTGCTTAAAATAAATTCACTTAATCTTGAATGACTTAAGGGAATTGATTTATTTTCAGCATTTTGTTTATGTCAAAGATGATTGATTTACTTTATGTTGACAAATCCTCACTTTTTATTATGTTGAAAATGTTGTCAAGTTGGAAATAATAATGCATGTTTAAACACGATTGTCTTCAAAAGTAGGTTACAAAACCTAAAGCTCCATTGAGAAAGAACAAGTGTCTTTTAATCTCGAGGCTACTTACGTATTCTCTCCTCTAGTACCTTTAGGTGATCTTGAGTGCACAAGAAATAAGTGATCTTATTTATATTTTTAGGAGGCCTTCTTAGGGATTTCATCACCCCTTGGGATGACCTCAACTTCAGTGTTTTGGCAGAGTATAAGAATTGAGAGGTGAATCGAAAGACACCTCTCTTGCAAGAAATTTTTTGTCACTCTTGGCTAAGCCCAAAAGAACTTTATACCTTTGGGAACTAAAGGTAGAGATTTGAGTTACCGTCTCCCCTGGTTGTGTGGCACTATTTTCTTTCATCTATAGATTTGGGCCTCACATACCTTGAATATATCAAGGACTCCCTTTAGATAATCTTTTTACATCCTAGTGGCAACCTTATTAGGATTTTTGATGTGTTCAACATGCTTGATTGTTTAAACATCTAAAACCAGTATCAAACATCAAACATCAAACAAGTTCAAAAATGAGTGAAATGGTGAGCTAAACCTTTAGTAAATGAAATAGTTGTAAGTGGGTCCTCTTGACCTATTGTTATTTTTTAGGAGTTCTTATATTTGGTCCACCATTTGGAAGTCATTGGGTCTTTTAGTCACAAGCTTATTTGTATTTTTTTTGAAACTAGGTTTGTTTTGTTCCTGTGATGACTGAAAAAGTCAAACCTAAGAAAGTGAAACTGTACAAACCATTTTCTTAAAAGGAAAGGAAAAACCTAGAATACAGTGATAAAATTTTTTGATATACTATCAAAGACATCAAGAAAGAAGAAGTTGAATAGGACCGTTATGATAGAATTGAATACAATGCTCAAAATTGGTCTACTTTACCTGGAGTGAACCCAAGATTTTTTTTCCCAGTGAGAGAAGATTGAGTTAACCACATAGTGACCATAACACCTTCATTTTCCACATCAACCCCATTTCCAAATTTCTAGTCTTTCAATTGCAAAATTTCCTCTAGAGAACTTGATCATTTCAACCTTAATCTTTTGGGCATAAGGACATCTTAGTTACAAAACTTTTGAGATTATAACACTAGACCTTTATCCACAAGTAGACATTTATCATAGTTACACTCACCCATTTGTGATCACAAATCCATCTCCAAATAGTAGGTAATCAACTTAGTGTCTTATCTTTCCTAAAGATCACTTGTCCATCTTTGGTAGGAGAAAGATACTTTTATCTTATATCACACTGGGTTTGCTAAATCAATAAGGTCTTTTGTTTACATTTAGGTTATTGGACCTTTTATCATATAAGGTTTAGCTACTCTCCCACACATTCTTCTCTGTCTTTCACTATCTTCCACACATTAGTTTGGTCACTATTGTATGGTACATACATGATCTAAAAGATTCACATTAAATCCCATGACTCATTTGTTGGAATCATTAAGACAACAAGAGATGGAGAATCCTTCTCCTCCATAATCAGCCTCATTTGGGAGCATATTGTAAGGAAACTTGGCAACAAAGAATATAACCGTTTCCACATAACCCATAATAAATCTGAAATAAACACAGAATTAAAATCCACATTCAAGAGAATAGACAACATACCCACAAAATTGTGACACAAGATATACCCTTGGAAACCCTCATTGAGGGAAAAAAATCAGCCTCCAAAAGCATCCATCATCATGTATTATTCAGCAAAAATACCATTGCCATACAACCATGGAAGCCTTCATGGCCATAGCCACAACCGAGCAAACTATGTGAACAAACATGAATCCACACATCCCATGCCATGCTTTCAACCTTCACAAATGCTCCCTTGGCTAACTTGTCAAGCCTTGTCCCGCTCGATCTTGCCTTTTGTCTTCTCCTTGTCACTCTCTCTCTCTACAACAACTACCCTTGTGGCTGCTTATATAGTAGCAATTCCCACAAAACCACTTAGTGGTATTACATAAACCATGTGCTAAAACCATGTGCTACCTAACCCACTGACCCCACATTTAATATTGGGCATTTAATTATTTTCCCCAATATTAAATAATTACATGAAATATTATCACAATGTTACAATACAACTCATCAAGAATATTCCATGAGAATATTTACATGTTGCACATCCATCTAGGTACAACATTACATAATAAAATAAAATAATAAAATATAACAATATTATGCAATGTGTGCAACACCCATTATCTCAACAATCTCCTACTTGTTGTATACATTGCATAGGGTCAATCTGTAGCCACATAAATGAACAAGGGAACAATCCCTTCTAGCACATCCACCATCATGGATCAAAATACACCAAGTGCTCCATCCTGGTACCCGCAAAAAAATCAAAGTATCCAGCATCTCGAACATGAATGATCTCACCTCCTATTATGCCACTGCCACTGGACATACATAGAAGCCATCCAAAGAGAAAACCACCCAACCTGTCGCATTAGAAGATCATAAAATCCTGTACCAACTAAAATTCCAAGCACAAAAACCTGATCCAAAGGTAATCACATGTATCCGTAGTTGTCAAAATATCCATAGCTGAAATAGCACCCACAGCAAGTGCCAAACCTATCCAACTATCCATACCTCAAAGGTGTAACAAGTGAATCTCATATCACCGACATATCCAATCTATAACCTGCAATCACAAGCCTCAAGAGCAATACCTGCCACATATATACCAAGAAGCTCCCACTACAAAATATTAATGTCAAAACTATAACTAATCCACTCACAACATCTCAAAGAAGTGAATCCATGTAGTATCAAGGACATCCACAATACATAAATTGATATCCTGCAAGAACAACTCTCATAACAAGTCTCCAATAGTCTCCCAAATTCTCCACAACCAACAAAGAAAAGAGATAAAGAAATAACCATGTCATCTCTCACATGACATACATGAGCACAAACCAGTGATCACAATCTCCAACCAATCTCAAATCCAATGTAGGCAAAACTGAACATCCAAGAAAATAACCAAGACTAGAGAAACCATGCAAATCATAACCTGTATCATGTCCTTCTACACACACCTTTAGATGTAAACTGTGCAAGTATGATCTCCTCCATAAAACCCCAACAAGAAGCCTCAACAACACCCAAACCATACCATATAACTAATCATGGATGTAAGCCTCTCACAAGAAGATCAAACTCAATAAATCCATTCCTAAACCAAGGAATAACCATTCCTAATCCAAGGAATATGCCCAATAAAAAACCATCTCCCAAACTCAACCAGGATAACAACATATGCACATGGAGATAACCAATGCTAAACCATCTCTCAAATGAACCCTCCAGAACTAACTCATGTACCATACCTCAAGATCCATTTCCATGAAAGACAAGCATAAATATAATGCAACTGAGATAAACAATGGGCTATACCTCTCAAGTAGCAAACCGCCGAGTAGACCAAGAGTGGTGAATGAGAATGCTCATCAAGATACCCAAGTCTCCAACCAAGACTCATCTAAGAACAATCTCCTCTCAAGTCCATATCAGGTGACTACCCCTCGGACTTCCTGCTGAAACCATCAATTGTCCCAACAAATACTTCTCTAATCCAAGATAAATTAGCGTCACCACCATCTTTAAGTATCCATGAGCACCTGTAACTAATCAATCCATGCCAACTCCAAATGCAACATAGCAATATCATGAAGTATCCGGCTTATGATCAGTGTACTCAATACCAAAAAACTAAACCAAGATCAATGTCAAAGTTCCAACCATGGCCTCAGGAACATAAACATGGCAACATGGTCTTACTATCTCAACTGAAGAGATAACATGCTCCACATGAACACACCATAACATGTCACAACTCTAAACGTGTATCAAGAGTATACCATGACATAATAATGAAACCATCCTCATACCAAGGATAACATGCCAAATAAAAGCATAAACCACACCTTTGCCAAGAACCCTGTGAGTCCTCAAGATGCAACCATCTCCACACACCCTGAAGAAACCATCTCCATACACCATGAAGATAACCAAGAACTCCATGAGTCCTCAAGATCTAACCATCTTCACACACCATGAAGATAACAAGTGCACCATGCAAATGTCAAAGACGCTTCTGCAGCAACAGGATCTAAGACAAACCTCCAATATCTGCAAACACTCAATAAATATATCAATGCCAACAAAACTCCCACTCAACCGTGGTACCAAGTCACCTATGGCATCATAAAATCCATCCTCTCCAAACCAAGAAGATATAAATCAAACCAGGAACTAATCCTGCACTGTCACCCCATCACTGTGACAAGCTCCCACTAAACCGTGTATCCAAGCTATCCATGACATCATGATGAAAATCCATCCTCTAACCATGAGAATCAACCAAGGCATCAAACTATCAAAGAACTCAAAATGCACATCATGAGCTCCTCAAAAGAAACCAAATAACCATGATCCTCAACTAAGAAGATATACCACCATAACCAAATCAGAAAATCCAAGCTAATGAACATCAAGGATGTACCTGTATAACCAATCATGTTATGCCAAAAATCCATGACACCATGATCACATCCATGAACCGAGCATCTCTCTCTCACTATGTCCAACCTGTTAGCATAGTCAACCACAATCCTCTACCATGACTGTACCTGGTAACAACATCTCATCCCTTCTACATGAAGAAAATAGTAAATCATGTGACTTAGGGCATAGACAACCCAAATCCAAGCCACCAATCTGAATATGTATCAATAATGTAAGATCAATGGGCAAAGACAACCCATAACCAAGCTATAATGCAACTTGTAAGTATAGACCACTTACAACACTGCACAAATTGTAGACCTAACAAGTCATCATGCATATCCAAACCAAACACTGATAACCATATCATCATGAGATCAATCTGAAATATGAACTGAGTATACAATGACATCAAATCTTAAATCTCCAATGCCATAAACTCACAATTTTACCATAGTCAAAATATACCTATAAACTATCTAGATCAATATATCACCAAACAAATTATGTCAAACCTGCACTAAATATGAACCAATTTGTAGAGCTCTCCAAGAGCTTTTCGTTGACTACTCAAAGTCCAAAATCCAACTCCGTATGCCCAAGTTATGCCCTAATTTGTGCTCAAAATAAACAACATCTGACTTTAGGGCTCTTAAAACCTAACAAAATTTCAAAATCATAGAACCAACCCTACACTATGTTGTAGTGCTCTAAATTAGCTTTCCAACGCCTATAAGAACTCTGAAATCTGATATTCTGAGAGAAAGTTATGGATGTTTTACTAAGACAACCTTTTTACCATTTTCAGTACGATTTTTCATTTTTTATTTTTTCAGTGACGAAAAATTCTGACAGGATTAAATTTGACGGCCATCACAGGTTGAAACCAAAAAACTCTTTCATTTTCTCTGAACATGGCCAAACTAGGGCATATTATATATCAAATTTTATGGAAATGTTGACCCAGATCCAATGGTGAGGTCTGTTTTTACCCAGGAGGTCATTTCTGCAAGTTACCCCCCAAAACCCTCATTTAAATGAAACATCCAAAAAAATATTCTTGTCCAACAATTTCACATGCCCAAATCTTTTAACATCCCATCATAACAGCAAACCCAAAACCCTCAGATCTGCAATAAATCATTCATAAATCTTGCCTTTTCCTTTTATCTTCTCATGCATTTCCATGGATTCAATCTAGGGTTACAATAATAAAACCATAGCTCTGATACCACTTGTAGGGAAACTTGGCAACAAAGAATATAACCGTTTCCACATAACCCATAATAAATTTGAAATAAACACGAAATTAAAATCCACATGCAAGAGAATAGACAACATACCCACAAAATTGTGACACAAGATATACCCTTGGAAACCCTCATTGAGGGAAAAAACCCAGCCTCCAAAAGCATCCATCATCATGTATTATTCAGCAAAAATACCATTGTCATACAACCATGGAAGCCTTCATGGCCATAGCCACAACTGAGCAAACTATGTGAACAAACATGAATCCACACATCCCATGCCATGTTTTCAACCATCACAAATGCTCCCTTGGCTAACCTGTCAAGCCTTGTCCCACTCGACTCTTTCCTTTTGTCTTCTTCTTGTCACTCTCTCTCTCTACAACAACTACCCTTGTGGCTGCTTATATAGTAGCAAGTCCCACAAAAACACTTAGTGGTATTACATAAACCATGTGCTAAAACCATGTGCTACCTAACCCACTGACCCCACATTTAATATTGGGCATTTAATTATTTTTCCCAATATTAAATAATTATATGAAATATTATCACAATGTTACAATACAACTCATCAAGAATATTCCATGAGAATCTTTACATGTTGCATGTCCATCTAGGTACAACATTACATAATAAAATAAAATAATAAAATATAACAATATTATGCAATGTGTGCAACACCCATTATCTCAACACATATTACCCCCTAGTACAAACTTTGGCATGCCTAGCTCAACACCCACACAAGAACTAGAGGATCCTTTTCACAACACAGTTCTGGGAAGTAATTCACATAATGACAAAGAAGTATACCAAGATGAAGATTCTATTGACAATAACAATATCCCTAATGATGTATGAACATTTATTGCAGGTCCATACAACTTGGAAATGATGGAAAAGTCTATTAGGGAAAATAAGACTAAGATCTTCCAAAACTTGGTTAAAGATGGTGTTAATGTCCCTATGAGCTTTGACAAGAGCACTTTGTTTAGATAGATTACCAAAGGTTGTGCTCCCATATTACCAACTGCAAACATAGCCCAAACATTTGGTAAAGAGAAGGAACATGTGCCAAGAACTAGTTCCATACCTACATCAAGTGTTTCAACACAACCAACATTCCAATTGAGTCTGGAACACATCCAAAAAATCATTAGTGCTATGCCCAACACTACTAATGCTAGTAGTCTACAGCCAACCTTGATAGGTCAAACTGTAGGATGCTTAAACATTGGGCAAGTACCTACACAACAGATGGCAATTCCAACACAACCAATATATTCCTCTTATTTGAAAATGCCAAGTACGGTGAAAATAGCTATGCCAATTCCAACGACTACATATCAATACATTAGCCAAAGTGGAGCACTTCCACCACCTCACAATACATTTGGGACTCCATGCAACTTGGGAGGTGGGTTTATCAATTCTCAACAATCACAAATGCAAGCAAACCAAGATCTAGCCCAACAGTTCTATGAACAACGAAATTTTGTCCATACCGTGAACAAAAAAGGGGTGAAGGATTTCTCTTTTGAAGAAATTTTCCCCTTTCCATTTGATAGATCCATTAACATGATACCATTTCCACCAAACTTTGAGATTCCTATATTTGACAAATACATAGGAGAAACATGTCTTGTCACACATCTCAAGGAATTTTCCAATTTTTGTCAAGAAGTAGCCTATAGTGAGGATTATCTTAAGAGGCTCTGCATATGAAGTCTTGGAGGCCCTATACTAGAGTGGCTAATGAACTTACCCAAGGGTTCCAATACTTCCTTCAATGATTTAATTGGGAAGATTGTAGCACAATACTCTTACAACATTGAAAATCTTGCCTCATTAAGTGATTTGTGCAACACAAAACAACAAAATGATGAAACATTTGCCAACTTTCTACAATGGTGGAGGCATCTAGATAATCACATACCATACAAAATTGAGGATTCCCACCTTGTGGATATATTTATCAAAAACTTGATACTAGAGATGTCTTTCCACATGAAGATGGGTAGTCTTGAAGACTTTTTCACCTTAGTCAAGAAAGGCAAGAACATTGAAAGTGGACTCCTAGGAAAGGGTTCCATTAAAAATTATTGCTCTTCATTCTCAAACAATGACACAAAAAACAACAACAAAAAACCCAAATTTTGGTCCAAAAACAAAGGTGTTACCTACTATGGTGTCACTGATGTTAAAAGTGTACAAAACCTCCAAGGTGGGAAGAACAACAACAACTATCATAACCAAAACATAAATAATTCAAACTATGACAATCTGAATCAAAACAATCAGAAATCTTGTAATCAAACCCAATTTTTTCCTCGCAACAACAATAATACCAATAGCAATTACAATTGTGACTATGATCAAAATAGGAAGTTCACTAACTTTCATGAACCCTTGGATGTCATATTCCAAAAACTAGTGGATCACAATTTGATGGTGTTTCCCAACACACGGCCCTTTGATGAAAATCAACCCAAATCAAAATGGTATAGGGAAAATAAATATTGCCAATACCATCGCATCAAAAGATATGACACAAACAAGTGTATAAAACTCAAAGTCTTCATTCACAATCTTTTTGACAATGAAGAAATTGAGGTAGAAGGGGGACCACGCTCTAAAAATGCTAAACTGAAGATATTTCAAAAGCCATTTCCTGACCACAACAATGACAATAACCTAACCACAACAATGAAAATAACCTAACCACAACAATGATAATAACAATAATGGAAACAACAATACAAACAATGTAAATCAAGCTTCCACATCAAATGCATTACACTTTGACTATTCTACTAACCACATATCAAGATTTGACTCCTTGTGTGCTAAAATAGAAATAAATGATATATATGGTTTTTACTCCATGTGTGGTCACATTGAAGAGGTAGACACTCATCTGAATACCCTTTTTCTACAAGAAGCTAATTGTGATGCAACCACTTGATGGGGAAGAACCACTTTGCAAGCCACCATTCCCAACCCCACTAATCCATCAATTCCACATGCACCTATTGTGCCATCCACTTCACAAAGACCCACTTCTCACTATGATGTATTATCTTAGTTAGGGAGGACTCCTACAGAAATATTATTCTAGAGCTCCTCGCCACCTCACCCATCCATAAAGAGATTTATGAGACTGCTCTTTTAGAGTCTTGTGTTCCTAAAAATATTAATGCATCCCAATTCACTGTCATGACTAGAAATCTTGCCACACTAACACCTTGTCTTCACAGACAAATATTTCCAAGTTCCTAACCAGCACCACAATTTTTTGCTCCACATTGAAGTCCTTATACATCGACATAAGATAAAAAGAGTCCTTATAGATAATGGATCCAGTTTGAAGCAATGTACATTGAAGATGATCCATTTCTTGGGGCTTCTAGAAGACCTCCTAGATATCAATAAAAAGATAAAAATCATAGCATATGATGAAAGAGAAAGAAAATCAAAAGGAGTTATCATGCTACCACTAAAGGTTGGGCCGACTGTCATAAACACTGAATGCCATGTCCTAGATTTGGATTTTTCATCAATGCTTGAAATTTCCCCACCAACGAAGAGAGGTCACAATTCCAGGTGATCCTTTCCCTTTTTCTTTTTGTAAGAGATTGGAAGGTGCACCAGCAATTTTTTGTCCAATCAGTGAATTCTCTAAGGTTATACCTAAATCTCTCACCATAATGAAATCACCTTCCACAAAAATGCCAAAGTTATCCAATAATGATTCTAGTTCTCATAAAGGAAAAGAGAAGTTCAAAGATATTAAGGTCAATACTACAGGGAAGAAGGTTACTTTTGCTAACCTAGGAATGAGAGAGTATAAGTTTGAATGTGCCTTGTGTGTTGGACAACTACCACTCTCCCTCTGCTCCTTTGGAAAACCTTCACAAATACCACCTTCTACAAATAGTGAGACTATGCATTTTATTCATAAAACATTTGAACATTGGGGTTCACTTAGTGATGAACGCATGGAATCTAATATCCTAGATTGGTTATATTTTGATGGAAAAGATGAAATTGTGGAATTCCATAAAGATAAATATGTTAAGGCTCCTCCCATCATTAAAAACATGGGATATCATGGTACTAGCCTTGGACCTAAAAAATATGGAATTAGACAACCCCTTGAGGCTAATAGCTATCCTAAAGGACGTAGTTTGGGCTCCATTAAACCCAAGGTGTCCTTTGTTATCAACTATTGTGTGGTTGACCCTGATTCTAAGACTGAAGAGGAGGAATTATTTGAAGTACTCCTCCAATACATTGAGGATAACCTAGATAACCATGCCCATGTCATTACCATAGTTGACCTTTCATCCACCAACCTACCTCTCACTAACCTTGATATAATAGATTGGGACCTTCAGGACACACCACCAACTCTCAATATCTGTAACTCCAATGAAGCAGTGATGGCACTCTTTGCACTTAAGAATCTCCAAGATTATGAACATGAGATCCAATACAATGAGGAAGCCTACTTTGGTAGCCAAGTCAACTCTCTTAGTAACAAAAGTGAAAAAGAAAAGAAAAATAAAAAATAGAAGAAATATCCTCTAGTGAAAACTCTTTTGGAGTGCTTTTGGATGAAGAAAAGGATAAAATAAAGAACACATCTTCTATTGAAAACCTTCTAGAGGCATCAAAAATAGGAGAAGTTGACTTGCCATTCAATCTTTACCACTAGAAAAGTCATCTATACTGAATGAGGACACAATTCTAGTTAATTTGGGCATGGTAGATAATCCAAAAATCACCTATACTATAGCCACCTTAAGTCCTGAAGAACAAAAAGTGATGACTAAGTTCCTCCAAAAAGGAAAAGTCAATTTTGCATGGACATACAAAGATATGCCTAGTTTAGACACAGGTTTGGTTGTGCATCACTTAGCATTAGATCCAAAGATTAAACCTGTGAAACAAAAGTTGCGCAAGATGCATCCTAAGGTAGCACTTTTAGTCAAAGTAGAACTAAAAAAAATTATAGAGGCAAAGTTTATCCACCCTATTTATTATCCTTTCAGGTTTCCAACATTATTCTTATAGGAAAAGCATCTGGGGTCATTTGCATCTATTCATATTTTCAAGATTTAAATCTAGCATGTCCTAAGGATAATTTTTCACTTCCTAACATAGACATCATAGTGGATTTGACTACAAAACATAAAATGGGTTCTTTAATGAATGGTGTCTCCGATTACAATCAAATCAAAATTATAGAAGAAGATCAACATAAAATAGCATTTACTACGTCATGGGGGACCTTTTGTTACCAAGTCATGCCTTTCAGCTTGAAGAAGTCAGTGCCACCTATCAATGTGCAATGACTACAATCTTCCATGATCTTCTACATGTCATATTGGAGGACTATGTTGATGGCATTCTAGAAAAATCTAAGACATTTGATTCCCACATTAATGTGCTCACCACCATTTTTGAAAAGTTGTAGAAATATAAAGTGTGCCTTAATCCAAAGAAATGTGTTTTTGGGGTCAAATCAAGCAAGTTATTAGGCTACATAGTGTCAAGAAGAGGCATTGAGGTAGATCCCACCAAAGTGAAAGCCATCATGGAAATGCCTCCATTTACCACATTGAAACAACTCCATAGTTTCTAGGGAAAGTTATAGTCCATTAGATAGTTTGTGTCCCATTTAGCAAATAAGGTCCATCCACTTCAACATTTTCTTTGAAAGACACTAAGTTTCAATGGGATTGCCTATGTTAGAAAGTGTTTGAACAAGTTAAGGTATAATTGGCTAATCCACTAGTTCTAGTCCCTCCAATTATAGGACAACCATTGATTCTATAAATTTCAGCCACTTTAGTTGCCTTAGGTGCCGTTTTGGCACAACTAGATGACAATGATAATGAGTAAGCCAGATACTATCTTAGTCGAACATTAGTTGGCTATGAGTTGAACTACACTGCTATTGAGTAAGCTTGTTTGGTAGTAGTCTTTTGCATGTAGAAATGATGACATTATATGCTTAATCACACTACACATCTCATTGCCAAGATAGATCCACTCAAATATTTGCTATCAAAAGCCTCCCTCATTGGTCAAGCTACAAAATGGGTCTTGATTTTAAGTGAACTTGACATTGTCTATAAGGATCAGAAGGGAATTAAGGGACAAGTAATTACAGACTAGCTCGCTAAAGCTCCTCTTCAAGGAGACCATCCTATTATAGTAGATTTTCTAGATGAAACAATTATGGTTGTTACCCCTAATACACAATGGAAGCTATTTTTTGATAGTTCCTTCACACAAAAGGGATTGAGGGCAAGAATTTTGTTTGTTACACTGCAAGGAGACCTCATTCCTAAGTCTTATTAAATTTCATTCCCTTGCACAAACAATATAGCTAAGTATGAAGGATTAGTCATATGGCTTTGTCAAGCTATTAGATATAATATCAAAAGCCTTCTTTTTTTTGGAGACTCTCAATTGGTCATTAAACAAGTCATAGATGACTACCAAAAAAAGGATGAAAATTTGTTACCATATCGCCAGATACTTGAAGATCTTAAACAATACTTTACTGAGCTAATTTTTTAGTAGATACCAAGGATTAATAACAAAGTAGTAGATGCCTTGGTCACCATTTCCTCTATGAGTGTCATGACTGAGTACAGTCCTAAGTGTGAGTTTCTTGTTGAGAATCTTTTTCTTCTTGCTTATGAGCAACCTAATTCAGAGCTGGTGTCTGAGATTGTTAGTCCTGAGTCTCCATGGTATGCTGATATTTTTTCCTATCTTCATCACAAAATGATCCCCAACACCCTCACCTTGAATCAAAGAAAAACCTTCATCTGTCGCACTACCCGATATACTATCCTAGGTGATACACTTCCAAAAACACTTCGATGGAACCCTCTTCTAATATCTTAGTTCAGATGAAGCCAAAATAGTGTTAAAAGAGGTCCACCAAGGAATTTGTGGTGCCCATTCTAGTGGCCTTATGTTAGCAAAAAATCTCCTAAGAATGGGTTACTATTGGCCTACTGTGGAAGTAGATGCCTATCATTTTGTGAAAAGATATGTTCCCTATTAACAACATAGCAATTTGATACATGCTCCCACCCAAGACCTTAAGCCCACCATCACACCATGGCTCCTTTTCCCATTGGTTATTTGATCTTATTGGTCAAGTATATCTAAATTTCACAAATGGAAACAAGTATATTATTGCTACCACTAAGTACTTCACAAAGTGGGTCGAGGCTATCCCATTAACCTACACCACCAAAAAATAGGTTTGAACTACATTATTTGTCATTTCAATATACCTCAAGACATCATGACTGATAATGGAACTCCTTTCAAAAATTAGGAAGTTGCCACATTGTGTAGGAAATTTAGAATCACCTAGCATTTTTCCACTAAATACTACACCCAAGGCAATGGCCAAGCTGAAGCTACCAATAAAATCATTTTGAAAATCATAAAGAAAATTGTTGATGCAGTTGCCCATGACTAGCACCTCCAAATTGCTCCCACCCTTTCGACCTACTGTACCTCCATCTGTACCCCCATAGGAGCCACTCCATTCTCCCTTGTTTATGGTTTTGAAGCTATCTTACCCATCAAAATTAAGCTCCCTTCCCTATCAGAATCTCTCTCAAGAATCTGATGTTCAAAGAATAATATCAAGTTGCCCACTTGTAAGAACTTCAACTCCTCAATGAGAGATGAATCAATGCCCTAAACCACCTTCACATATATCAAAATATCCTTCAACTTCAATTTCACAAAAAATTCAAGCCTTAGGACTTTGAAGTGGGTGACTTAGTTTTGCAGCATAACATGAAGAACCTCTAGAACCATGAGAAGAAAGGAAAATTGGACCTAATTGGCTTGGTCTATTTATCATTACAGCCAAATATGGTTCTAGGGAATATCAAATTTCCACTTCAGAGGGAGATTTTCTCCTTGAACCTCTAAATATTGAACACCTCAAATGATTCTATGCTTGAGTCTTGTAGTTCTTGTATAGTGTTGTTATAGTTCTACAAAAATACGAAAAAAAATTAGAAAATCAGAAAACTCCAAAAACATTCATAAAATGTTCCTAAAGAAAATACCAAAAAGAGAAAAAGTTCCTGAAAAATGTATTTTGGTCCATTATCTATAAGGCTCATCTCACTTCACCCCTTTCCATCATTTCATCCCACCTTTGTGAAAAAGTCCTATCTTACATGCACTTTTCCTATATTTAATAAAAGACCTCTCATCTACGTTGCATCCATTCACTTCCATTTTTCAAAAGACCTCCATTTCATAAGGCATTTTTCCTATTGAGTGTTGATCCTAAAACCCATTACACTGAGTCTTTTCCCATGACAATGACTGCAATAGAACCTAAACAAATCACTATTTGAGAATTAATGATTCAAGAAATTGTTCTTTTCACAACCCTTTCTAAACTTTTGCAACAAAATTACACAAATACATAAGATGAATCCTTCCTACACATGGTACAATAATTTTTCACATTTTGCAACTTGACATTCTTGGTAGGAACTGTAAAGTGATTGGTTACTTGGTCATAAGGTCTTTTTGTGGATTTTATCTTTGTGTGTCAGTGATAGTCTCTCCAAGTGTACCTCGATCTTCAATGTCTTGGTATCATTTGAACAACTTACCTAATTACATGTGTCATTTTGCAGTATGATCTATTGTTATGATTCTTTCACACATCTATGTTGGTTTTGAGTTATGATTATGCATTTCTTATTAGGGGTAATAGGTTTGCACACTTACAACCAAATTCCTTCAAAAGCATTTGGGTGTGCCTAGACCTCTCTAATGCATACATGTCATTTGTTCTATTGTCACTTTGAAATCTACATTTATTGTGTTGAGAGTCTAGTCCATGCAAAGATACCTTGTCATCTATGCTACTATAGCATTTGGTGCATCACTCCTTTTGCAATATCAAACTAGGGTATGCTCTCCTATATGAACACAACTAAATCTCGTGCATTCATGTAGTTAGGTTTCATGTAGACTAGGGCTTCATTGTATTTTTTTGTTTGAGACAAGGGTCATGTTTAAGCCTTTCCCTTTCCCTTCCTATGTCCATTTTCGAGAAAATGGGGCAAATTTTTTTTTTCCTTTTTTACCCCATTTCCTCGAGGGGGCACCCTCCTCTCTTGTCGTAGCTATGGCATGACTCTTCTAACTCCTTTCCTCACTGGGGCAATCTATATTTTTTTTCTTTGATGCAATGTCACCTTGACACTACATCAAAGAGGGGTAAAATTTAGAAACATAAAATTTTCCTAAAACACTATATTAATTAATTTAATATCTCCTTTGATATTATGATTAATTATTAATTAATTAATTGTATTTTTTCATATTCTTCTACTTATTTAATTAATTTTACTTAATTAAATAAGTTCACTTCTCTAATGTATTTTGAATTTAATTCAAATACTCCCCTCTAATGTGTTAAATTCATTTAGTACATAGTGACATCATATATTCCCTTTTAAATAAATTCAATTTATTTAAATCCTCCACATGCTTAGAGTTTCTTAAACCTAACCTTTCCTCCACCAAGTCTGATAAATGATTTCATAAAATAATTTATTCCCCCTTTATCCATCTAGCCCTCAAAATGAACTTTTAATTCATTTATCCTCCATGTCCCCCACTCATTTCATTCTTTAATCCCACACTCCTCCATTTCTCTTACTCACCTCATTCTTTATTCCTCCACTATGACATGTCTTCCACCCTCCTAATTTCTTTATTCCTCCACAATGACATGTCTTCCACTCACCTCATTCTTTATTCCTCCATTATGACATGTCTTCCACTGACCTCATTCTTTATTCCTCCACTATGAAATGTCTTCCACTCACCTCATTCTTTATTCCTCCACTATGACATGTCTTCCACCCTCCTCATTTCTTTATTCCTGCACTATGATATGTCTTCCACTCTCCTCATTTCTTTATTCCTTCACTATTACATGTCCCACATTGCCTTCAATTTTAAATCGATCCCACTATCTCCCTTTCTTTATCATTTCCCTTGCCACCCTTGCACGACCTATGTGTCTCCTATATGCCTCCTATATGGATGCCACATAGGTGCCACCTCCTCAAGGTCTCCCTAAAATCTATGAATAGAGCACTTGTCTCAAGAAAAATCATCTCCTCTTTTGCATTGTTATCATGCTAGTTTGTGCTTAGAATCTCTTCTTTTGCATTGTTATCATGATAATTTGTGCTTAGAATCTCCTCCACATGCATTGTTATCATGTTAGTTTCATTCTAGATCTCCTCCATATGCATTTTTATCATGCTAGTATAGTTCTAGAGCTTTTTAGATATTTTATGCTTAGAACTAATCTTTGGTAGTTGTTTACATTACTTAGATTTCTAGTTTTGCATTAGTTTCATGCTAGTATGATGTTGTAGTTTTCTTTCTTCATTAAATTTCATTCACCTCCATATCCAAGGAATCCTTTGAGGGTTGTTTACTCATAGCCATTGCTTGAAGGTATTTCACACGTATTCTTAGTATAGACTCATTTCATACTGCATTTTCATCATCAAGGGATTCAATAGTTGTGTTTGGGAGAGCACATCTACATCCCTCACACTTGAGTACACCAAAAAGGCCTCTTATAGGTACCCTTATTGAGTTGCTTTGAGGTTATGTGAGGACTTTAATTTTTTGTTGCATAATTTGTTAAACTCAAGTTGATCTTAATTGTATTTCGATTTGTTTCTACTCTTTCATATGTAAATATTACAACTAATGTTGAGTTGTTTATGCATGCTCCCAGTAGATTAGATTTTCACGTATACAAATAAAAAGGAGAAAAACCTTTTGGACATTAAAGTAATGTCAACCTAACCTCTAAGAGCCCATTTATTTTTAATCATATTCCTTAAAGATTCTATATCTAGATAGACCCCTAGAAATTTCCAAACTAGGGTTAACTCCATAGAAGAAATAGAAAAATCAACTATTGGGTCTAGGACACAAATTTGGAACTCACCTTGTTCCCAATAAGATTTTGAAATGACGAGAGGAAAGGTTGACTTACTGCCTATTTTGTCCAAAGAGAGACAACCACTTTCTTTGACCAACTTCATCCTTTTCATTCCTTTTCACCCCATCACATGGTCCCTTAGTATCCTTATAAGCTATAGATGAAAGACCCCCCTCTAAGTTGAGTGAGTCCCTTATAAGGGCTAGGATAGTAGTTGGAGGATTAGAATAACAAAATTCAATAGCCCCATGTCTTCTTGAACTAAAGCCCAAAAAAAAATTGTCTTCTTCCTGCTTCTGATTCCTAACCAAAGAACTATTCCCACTTGATCCATTACTAGAATCCACAACCACATTCCCTACAAAACAATTGACAATCTCCACAACTAGATTCATGCCCAAAACTTCCACCATCATTTTATTCCTTTTAATAGGTGAATTAGTTGTGTTAATATTAAAACTTAAAACCATTCACGATAGAAAGGATTTGAATAATTAAGTGCAATGAGAAAGAAAAAATACCATGATACATAGCATCATATTTTTTGTGATGGAAACCTTATTAGGGGAAAACCACAATAGGGATTTTTCCAACTAGATAATATACTAACACATATAAAATCATGTTATAGGTTAATGGAGAATGTGTACACATTCAATCACTCACCTAGAGCTTAGTACTCAAATACAAAAGGGAAACAACCTTGATCCCAAAAGAATCTAATTAAAATGAGGGAAACAACTTGATTTTAATAAATATCAAATAGTTGGTCTAAAACCCACTAAGAAAGTGAATTGGCTGATAGCATTATCTATGCCAATATAGTTCCAATGAAGTTCATGAAATCTATTAGATTCTACTTATACCTCTTCTCCAGGTCTTTGATAAAATATGACTAAATTTCCCCTATATAAAAATGGCATGTCCCCTTTTCAAATAATTAAAAAATAATAATCTTTGCTAAGGCAGGCAGGCCCAAGAAAGTGAAGTTTCGAAAAAAGGGGGTTAATCTTTGAAAACCGTTGGACTAATAAATGAAAATTATTATTAAACTATGTTTCATTAACCTCTCTTGGACGTGAGTTATGGTTATGCCCTCTTTTAAGGGGTTTGGAGGCATTTTGGGCTGATTCCAGAACTTGATTTTTGCTCATTCTTTGTTATTCTTCAGAGGCTGCCAAACCTGTGGAGAAGGAGACCCAAGAACGGGAGTTTGCAGGTTTCCAGGGAGACCCAAGAACGGGAGTTTTCAGGTTTCCAAGAAGGCTAAGGATGGTATTTTGAATCCATTCCATGTGCATGCTCATACAGAGTTTGCCTTTGTGCTGAACAGTGCAGATTTGTGAGTTTTCGGGTGTGTTTTTTGTATGAGTTTGGTGTTTTCAGTTGAGTATTTCATATTAGTTTGGGTTGCTGCTGTATTTCAGACTTTAAGGTGTTAAAATAGAGCTGAATATATGTATTGGGACGTGATTAAACTTTTGAGATAGATTATTAGTGTTTTTGTGGTGTTTTCGGGCATCTTTGTGTTAATTTCGGGAGCCCGATGAGCATAGTTTTTGTCCTACATTTGAGAACTGTTGTGTAAAGGATATACGGATCTGGAAATGTAATTTTGTAGGCTGTTACACTGCTGAAATTTCTGTAAAAATGTCCACTTTCAGATTTATTAATAATAGGTGAAGCTGTGAAGCTTTTGGCACAATTTCTGGCATACCCGATTTGGGGTTTCTTGAGAAATTTGGTGGATCTTTGTGATATTAGTTGTTTGATCTTGAAAATCTGATTAGAGGTTGGGAATATCATATAAAATCAGAAAAGGGACATTTCATTGGTATCAGAGCCATGATCTTGCCAGCCTGAGGGTTTGTAGAAGTTTTCATGTCAGTTTTGACAACTACCCAAATCTTGCATTTCACTTTTTAGAACTACCCAAATCTTGCATGTCATAATTTATGGTTGCATGTTGCTTCTAATCAGCTGCATGTCAAAATTTATGGTTGCATGCTACTTCTAACCATTTGCATGTTAGTTCTTGGTGAATTTGGTAGTTGTAGAAGTTTGCATGTCAGTTTTGACAACTACCCAGATCTTGCATGTCAGTTTGGACAACTACCCAGATCTGGCATGTCATAATTTATGATTGCATGTTGCTTCTAATCAGCTACATGTCAAAATTTATGGTTGTATGCTACTTCTAATCATTTGCATGCTATTTCTTGGTGAATTTGGTGGTTGCATGTTGCTTCTAATCGGTTGCATGTCAAAATCTATGGTTGCATGCTACTTCTAATCATTTGCATGTTAGTTCTTGGTGTTTGAAGAAGTTATATCCTATTGGGGTTACACTCTACTTTATCTAGAATGGACAGGTATAGTATAGAGTCTCAGAGGACACAATCTTGGACAATTGATATCCAGAGTCAAAACAATAGAAAGGATGGTTATTTAGACATTCGAGATAAACTTATGAAAATAAGACATGACATGTCTGAACAGTTGGTTGAGCACCACCGTATAATAAATGACATGTTGTCTGATCCAGCTAAGGTGGATAAGTTGACTGGATTTCTATTTGGTAGATTTTCTCATAGGGCAGATGACACAATTACCAAGAACTCGCATGAGGAGTTTGAGAAACTAGCTGATAGCCAGGTAGAGGTCTCAGATTCTACTCTACCATAGGAGGTGGTGGGAAAGGATATTACACAAACTGATAGTAACGGTCAACTTGATACTCAAATTGAGACAATTGTTTACAGGTCGTCAAAGGGTGATGCCACAAGTATTCAGGATGGTATAGTTACAACAGGCAGTGACTACATTGTAGTGGGTTCAGATGATGATTATGAGGATATTGTTGTGCAGGATGGTGAGATACCTGGTAGAGATGATCAGACATTGAGCATTCATGACTTTTTTGAGAGAGGGTACTGGGCACAGTTAGATGCTTCGTCACATGAGGTTGAGGCTAGTAGTACTTCACATGATTTATCTCGCCAGCTGAAGGTGAGTGAAGATAGTATTTTGACTTCATTATCTCATCATGACAAGTATGTGGAGTTAGTTGGTATTGGTCATATTACTCAAGTCAAGATTTCTCTTGAGTTACCAGCTAATTCTAGTTTACAGATATGGACTCAAGATTGTTATATTGGCATTTGGGATTCAGTTGACAGGAGATCTTTAACACTTTTTGGTAGTAGTGTTTGTTTGGGTTTTATCATGGATTTGATTAGCAAACTACATGGTGTTGTCTTTTCTTGTGCTAGAAGCTTGTCCGATGTTGGTATTAGTTTTTATACATCGGTGTTCGGCTTTGTTCATATATCCAGTCGACCATACTTGCTGGAATGTGTTGATGATCTTTCATATTTGGCAGTGTGTATAGATGAGTCCCAGGATCATATTGGCATTGATGACATCCAGGAGGATGCAGTGGGTAGTTTTGGAGACTTAGTTTCCTTGGGTGCAGAGGAGTTGGACAGCAGTGCTAATGTTTTTGATACTCCGTATGTTGATATGAGCTTTAGATTTGATTCATTGGATATGGATTGTAATACTCTAGAGACTAGTGACTTTGATTATACTCCTTTAGACAGTGCATCAGAGGAGGTTTGTAGGAGACAGTCAAGCCAGTGCCATCATGTGTCTAATCAGTTGAGAGTTAGTGACCAAGACATTGCTATCACTTGCCAACATTTTGATGTTGCTCGTCAGTTGTTAGCAGTTTATCGATGGGGTTCTCCTACTAGCAATGAGCAAGAAGGAAGTTATCTTTCCTTGACAGAGATCCACTCTTTATGGGAGGCTATTCAAATTTTGAGACAGAATTATATGCAATTGGTAGCTGACAGAGATTATCTTATGGAGTGGGGTAGTACAGCATATGATGCATTTTTGGCCAAGGAAGATGAGGTGAGTGAGCTTACTGAGCAACTTGAGGTGACTTCTGAGATTCTTGAGAGTACATAGTTGGCTTTCAAGGAGTCACAGTTTCATTTGGCTAAGGTGACCATGGAGTTAGAGAGACTACAGTCTTTACCTGATTCTATACACTCACAAGCTATGGTGTTTGGTGATTCGGGGATGTCCATGGCCAAGATTGTCAGAGACAGTGGAGATGGGGATGCATCCATTCTTGATACTAACATTGGTATATCAGGTTCATTCCCACTAGAGTCAGGTTTAGTTGAGTTGGGTGTTGTAGCAGATTTTTGTATGCCTGACAAGGTGGTGGCCTCTAATACTGAAGGCACAGACACTAGAGATGTATCAAAGATCATGTGTGATGTTGGTGAGTCAGTAGTTGGCATGGTTCCTGCTAGTAATACTACTCCCTTGGTGATATCTTCGGAGCTAGTAGTTAGTTCCAACATGGTTAATGATCAATTACAGTTAGTTTCATCTAAATTACAGTCTGAGCCACTGACTGAGATTGGCACATTCTATCGACATTACACTATGAGGTACACTCATCAATTTACCTTTGATGACCATGTTGATGAGATGATGATACAAAGATGTACTTTGGTTCCTAGTGCTTGTCATCAGTTATGGGATAGTTTGACACCTCAAGATGAGGGTTGTGATGGGAATGACATGGCAATAGGTTCTACAGTTGACAGCTTGATAATACATGACTTAGATCAGGAGTTTCAGAGTGATGCTTCAGCGGGTGTTGTTATTGATTCTACTCCTTTGGCTATGACATCTCCTAACTTAGCTGGTGATCAGTCACAGTGGGTTGTATCACTTGTTCATGGTGAGTTTTTGAATAAGGTTGGTTTTTTTTTATCAACATTATATTGCAAGGTATGTGCATCAGTTAGCATTTGATCCTTGTGTTGAGGAGTGGATGGCAGGAAAATTTGGTTTGGGTTCCAATTCTTGCTATTTATCTTGTGATGGCTTGTCACCATCAGGGGTGCATGGTAGTTATGGTTATGAGATAGTGGTCGGTGATCTACAGAGTTGTGTTGACTGTAGGCATTGTATAGTGTGTGGATTCTCCATACTTGGTACAGTTTCATTCGGGAGCATTCACCATTGTTGCAGAGTTGGATTGTACATTCTGTATAGGCCAGTAGAATGCATTAATGGTATTTACTGTGTTGGTAGTCCACTTTACTTGGGTTTTGATGTTCTAAGAGTTTGTGTCTCATGGGTTTTTGACTGTGGAAGTTGTGATTTTGGAGTTTGGTGGAGCTATAATTGTCCGTTTGATTATGGATTCCTCTTGGTCATATTGCAGAGGATATTGCAGGAGCCTGTGTTAATTGGTAGTAGTATAGTTCATGACTACATTTGGGATCTAGGTGGATTGATTGGTTTATTCTTCAGCCATTGCTTGAGGACAAGAAATTTTTGGGAGGGGAGGACTTGTCATGTCCCCTTTTCAAATAATTAAAAAATAATAATCTTTGCTAAGGCAGGCAGGCCCAAGAAAGTGAAGTTTCAAAAAAAGGGGGTTAATCTTTGGAAACCGTTGGACTAATAAATGAAAATTATTATTAAAATATGTTTCATTAACCTCTATTGGACGTGAGTTATGGTTATGCCCTCTTTTAAGGGGTTTGGAGGCATTTTGGGCTGATTCCAGAACTTGATTTTTGCTCATTCTTTGTTATTCTTCAGAGGCTGCCAAACCTGTGGAGAAGGAGACCCAAGAACAGGAGTTTGCAAGTTTCCAGGGAGACCCAAGAATGGGAGTTTGCAGGTTTCCAAGAAAGCTAAGGATGGGAGTATGAATCCATTCCATGTGCATGCTCATACAGAGTTTGCCTTTGTGCTGAACAGTGCAGATTTGTGGGTTTTCGGGTGTGTTTTTTGTATGAGTTTGGTGTTTTCAGTTGAGTATTTCATATCAGTTTGGGTTTCTGCTTTATTTTAGACATTAAGGTGTTAAAATAGAGCTGAATATATGTATTGGGATGTGATTAAACTTCTGAGATAGATTATTAGTGTTTTCGAGCATTTTTGTGTTAATTTCGGGAGCCCGATGAGCATAGTTTTTGTCCTACATTTGAGAACTGTTGTGTAAAGGATATACGGATCTAGAAATATCATTTTGTAGGCTATTATGTTTCTGAAATTTCTATAAAAATGTCCACTTTCAGATTTATTAATAATAGGTGAAGCTGTGAAGCTTTTGGCACAATTTCTGGCATACTCGATTTGGTGTTTCTTGAGAAATTTGGTGGATCTTTGTGACATTAGTTGTTTTATCTTGAAAATCTGATTAGAGGTTTGGAATATCATATAAAATCAGAAAAGGGGCATTTCACAAAACCTTTCATTAGATCCACATTCATAATCTTACCTTCAGATAATAACCATAGTACACTCAATTCAATAAAGAATTCCCTTCTTAAATATAAGTCCACAACTCTCCATTAGGTCGACCTAATAAGAGTCCTCAATTCAAAATAAATTATGCATCATCCTACATATTTCCATTATGATGATTAGGGTCCATGTCTTTAATCTATGCAAACATTATCAACATGCTATCATAATAATAACCAACCTCATTAAACAAAGTAGTAGATTTATTGTTTGAATTCGATAAGAAACACCTCATCATATTTTTCTAATGAAAAATGCATCTTCCTATATTAAATCCATAAACATATCCACTTGTGAATTCATTCTAATTAACATTTCTAGATTTATATACCAAGGTTAGGCTCCACCAAAAGTCTTCTAAGAAAATACTTCACTACTATTCATAATAATTAATATAGTAATATCTATAAAGAAATTTGTCAATAATAGTGATGACATACTTAACATTTCAAAAAATCAATAACATAACCTAATCAACTCATGTCCTTATCCTCAAAAATATTTCTTGACTTAAATGATTAAGTGTAGAGATCAAGTCAAGAACACTATTTATCTAACACATATATTGGTCCATTAATAGAAAAATATTACTATCAGGCCATAAACTAAAGTTTCTAGAAAAAATTATAGCAGGAATCTAACACAAGAGAACAAGTTGAAATTTGGAAGTCTCGAATGACCAATAAAAAATATTTTCTTTATGCTCTTATTTCTGTTTGCCAGTTTCAATGTTCTAGGTAGAGATCATTTTAGTTGGATCCATTTCTTATGAGATCCTTATAGTGTGTTCTAGACATCATGGAGATCGTATATCTATCTTTGTAACTTAATCAATTCTTTTCCTAGAAATTTATCTATGCTATACTTATGTTTTAAAACAAGGATGGAAAGATTTACCTTGTGATTATATTTCATGATCTGTGATGATTAGTAACAAGTTTTTTAAGGGTAATACATTTATTATGAATCCTCGTGGAAAATAATATAGAATATCTACCTTATCCAATGGATTTTATATGGATTTTGGTTGTGACTTATATATTGTAATAAATTTTCTTTATTGTAAGAATTGCTAATTAGATAAACCAAATTGTGGTTGGTGATCCTATATACATGTACGGTAGTAGTTCTTGTTCAAGTAAGGTAAAAGAAGAGGATTAATCATAAATAGCTATGATGAAGCAAATAAATTTGGGAAAAGGTCTTATGTCTCTAGTAATGAGTCATGTCTATTATAGAATTGTAACATGTGTGTAGTAGTTGAATACAATTTTTTTTGTTTTCCTATTTGTTATTGTTGAATCAAATTATGCATGTTTTGATTTCCACTATGTTTTTGAGCTAGCTACAAGGTTCGACAATATCCTTTGGAGAATCTCTTTCCTTAGCTACATTATGTGCTATTAGAGTTGATTTTTTATTCCTATGATTGCATATTAGAGTTTCTAAACCTTTGATTTTGTGAATTTATTGTTTATAAGTAGATGAACTAGGCATATGACCTAAAATAATAAAGGAATGTGCAAGCTATTTATAAAGATGATTTATTTATTATCATGTATGATATAAGAAGTATTGGCAATAAAATTTAGTAGTCATGTTCCTAACATTATTAACCCTAGAAATATTATTTTTGGGTTGGGAGAGTGTGGATATGACATAAAATTACATAACATATACAAAAGGGAAGTGCAGGAAAGGTTTTTGGATGAGTTAATAGCCTAGTTAGTAGTTATAGAATAATTTACATGCCTTGATCGGAGGCCAATTTTAGTGCTATTGTAAGATTATAAGATTGATTTAGGGTAATCAAAATATAGTTGTCAAATTTCTAAAGTTGAGGAGAATTGCCTAATATTTAATTCATTGAGTAGGATTAGGAGAAATCTTTAGAAAAAAGATGAATATGAAGAAGATATTGAAGATCTTAGAAATGTTGTAATTGAGATCCTTATAGAAGAAGAAATATTATTGAGAGATATGGTACAAATGGGTAAGCGTCATAGGATCATTGTTTCTAAATTTTCTATTTCTTTATATCCTAATGTTTTGATAGATTGGATTAATGAACTAGAATATTACTTTGAGTTTGAGGATGTTAAGGTTCTACAAATGGTTAGGCTAGCACAAAAAAATTGGAGGGTCATGTTGCCTTATGGTAGAAGGATTTTTAAAAGGGTAAAGAATAATGGTGAACCTATTATAATCATGTGTAGAGTTATGGTTTATACACTTAAGGTCAAGTTCATACCCAAGGTCTATAAATTGGAATTGTTCAAGAAGTTTCAAAATCTAAAATAATGAAAAAGATTTTGACGTAGGAAAATCATGGGTTTGATCAGTTTATGTTAGAAATAGATAATACTGAGGTAGGGGAGGGTTGGGTGTTGGGAAGGGGGGGGCGGGGGGTGAATCAATATTTTCAATTTTTTTGCCCACAATTGGATATTATTAATTACTTTACCACATGCATAAGAAAGTAAACCAATAATGCTAAATAATATAAACAACCATACACAAAGAGAGATCATAATATGATATTTTGTTAGCTAGTGAAACCTTGGCCAAGGGAAAACCTCGGTGTGGATGAAACCCACTAGATGATTCACTACATAAAAGATCCGATTAAGGATATTGACCGTGTTAGGAGTCTATGAAGAATGTATAGTGTCTTGAGTCCCTGTTAGGAGACTAGGCCTTGTCAAAAGCCTCAACCCTATTAGGAGTTGCTTCAACCCTATTAGGAGTTGGTAGATCATATACAAATGTGTGCAAGAAGAACCCACTAACCTAACATGCAACTATACAATAAGATCTTCAAGAAATAAGTATACATACAATACTAAGATACTTGTTGTGCTTTGCAAATCTTCTAACTGGCAATTATTCATACAAGAGTGACTGTGCACATATCAATCTACATCTTATCTCACATAACAATGCTTTGCATCATATATAATATCACATTCACTTGTTACTCTCATTTCACAAGATCATATCAAGTTTACAATCACTGATTATTCCTTTCTCACACTTCCCTTTAACTTCACAAATAAAATTTTTTACTTATACCAAACATATTGGTATATTCTTCCTTAGTTAGCTCACATAACATCATTAGAGTTAGCTTATTAATAAATTGTAATTCAAAATAATAAATCAAATTGTATAACACATTCTGTTGATATGCTCTATTCTGCATTGTATCATCAGTGCATTACTAATTTCTTCATAACTTGGACTCGATTGATCATACATACATGCATACTAGTATATGTCATTAGTATAATTTCATGCATCCTTGGTTAACTATGCAAGAGAATATTCCAAGGCAATATTTTTCTATCATCAAATCTATCATGTCGGTATGATGTTGTCTAATACTTAGACAATTTTTCTTTACAAATGAGCATCACTAATCTACAAAACAAATATGTTACCATAAATGATAGCCATGTTACTTACCTTAGTTGAATGATTGGACACATTGCCAAAAATCTCCCCCTTTGATATTGATGGCAACATTTTGGGAAAATTTGCTAAGTCCCAAACTTGCTATCACACCAAACAAAAAAAAAACCATAGCATTGTATTCATGTTTTAAGAGGATTACATCCCTTATAACTTCAATTACAACTTATTGCTCCCCCTTACACATTACAATAAAAGCTATATATATATATATATATATATATATATATATATATATATATATATATATATATATATATATATATATATCCTTATTTTTTCTTTTACAGTTAGTTACAGGTTTCCATATATATCCCCCTTTGACATCAATGACAAAGGTATAACAAAAGAAAAGACTATCAAAATTTGGTAGCTGCATCAAATCTTGGAAAAGAAATCATTGAAGTTGGTTTTTAACTACACAAAGTGTTTCTTCCAACTTTCTTTTAGTGCATAAGATACATTGATTAGTGCACATAGAGCATCTGCGGCTAACTCTGTTGTGTTCAAGTCTGTAGCCACACACTTGTCATATGAAGATTTTTCTTACAAGCATTCCTCCAATTGATTCTCCAAAAATATTACTTGTGGGAACAAGTGTTATCTTAGGAGAGTGTATCTCTTCAAATATTTCTCTTTTTCTGATTGTATATTCCTTATGTTGTCATGAAGTATCTGCATTGTGTGCTCAATGGTATCTATCTTCTAGTTTTTCCTCAAAAAGTTATTAGTGAGCGCCTAAAGCTTAGTCACCTTTTCTTTGATTTAATCATCAAATTCTTGGAGATGAATGTATGCCAAATTGCACTTTGCATAAGCTTTCTTTCCTTCCTCTATACACTGTCTTAGTGCCTTAATGCATATATTCAAAATCTCTATGTCATTCCTCATATTAGTGCACATGGTGTTAAGGAGTTTTCTATCATGCTCTATTTTTGCTTGAATTGAAGCCACATTTGAAAGTGTTGTGAATTCATTATCAAAAGCTTTGCACAAAATTGTTGCATGTTGTTGAATATCTATAGGGATGTCAACAGAGCTTACTACCTTCTCCATTCTATCCAAAATTGAAGTCAAAGTTTTCTCAAGGGAATTTACTAATTTCTTTTTTTCAAGAAGTTTACTTAAGGAAGATATGAAATTCTTTGCTTCATCTTCTACATCTGATTGAACTACTACAGTTGTTTCTTGGGCAGATGGTGTGGAGGGTGTTACTGTTGCTAGTGTCAAGGGTACACTTGAGGTAGTTGCTTCAATGCTAGGCTCAATTTTCTTCATAGAATGTACATCTTCTTCCCTTGGCTCATGATCTTCTACTTCATCACATGAGCTACTATAATCCATAATATTGTGAACATTATTGCCACCAAAATCCTTGAATGGGTCCTCAGTTCTCTCAACTGTCACATTGGTGTTATCTACTTGCATAGATTCACTGCCAATGGTGATATGTGGTAAATCACTAGAAATAGGTGTTCTAGTTGGTTGCTCAAAACTATGGGGTGGACTGTATGTAGTAGGACTTGCTTCCTCTATCTGCACACACTTCTTAGATATCTAGCTTTCCTTTTCTGGTTACACTTTCCTTAGGCATAGTAGACATAAATGTGACTATAGCTTTTTGCATTTCCTCATTAACTTCTTCATAATTTCCTCCCATGAGGAGAATGGATCTCTTTTTATTCCTTAACAAAGGTGTTATACCTTTTAAAATAACTATTATTTCTTCCTTATTATTTATATAACATAAATTTTTCAACATATTAATTCTTATTTTCTTATCTTCCTCTATTGCTATGTTCTTTCTATTTAGTAATCTATTTTACAAATCTTCATGTATTTGACCTCTTATATTGTCAAACCTTTTATCTTTTAGGATCATATTCCTAACTACAATATTTTCTAGTTGTCTCCTATCCATATTATTATACAAATCATAGTACTTATTCAACTATAGTAAATTATTTTCATTAATGATTTGCATGTTAAGATTCTCTACCTTTGGCTTCCATGCCTTTCATCCTACTGATGTCCTTGCTTCTTGACTAGTTGGCTCTACTAGTCTATCACTAATTTCTTCCTCAGACTCAAAAGAACTAATCTGCAAGGTTCTCTTCTTTCTTAGACCACTTATAGTATATTTCACTCTCTTCTTAGGAGTGGTTTTGGTCCTTATAGACTTCCTTTCAGTCGATGCTTCTTTGGTTTTCACTAGATTCCTTAGAGGTTGCTATTGCACAATTGTTGCATAAGGTACACTAGGTGTCTACGCACTTGTCTAGGCAAGTGTGACCTCTTCAGTAGGTCCTACCATTGTAATGGGCATAGGGGTCAATAGCTTAGATTGACCACTAGCCTTCATTTCCCTGGCTATCCCTTTCACCTCATCAAATTATGTTTTAGTCATTCCTGATTCTTTCAATATAAAATCAATCACATTTTCCACCTTTTTCTTAGAGTCCTTTATTATATGGCTAGTTTTGATTTCTCTCATTTTCTTAGAATATGTCCCCCATCTCGGAAATTCAGAATCAACTTCTGAGTGAAGGATTATCTATGCATACCCTTCAATTAATTCCTCACTCATCTCATATCCCATAGGTTCAATGAACTTTACTTGAGGAACTATGGCTTCCATGCAAGTGAAATTTGTTTCAACCATAAAAAATAATTCATCCTTGTATTTTTCCACTAGTACAGGAGGTATCCTATATCTTTGCTTCATTTTATCTTGGAAAGACTTCACTATTTTGTCAATATCACTATCGCTAACTACTTCAGGTCTTGATCTATATGTACAAGTGATTAGCTACATTATGCACTCATTTTCATTCCAATTTTTGATATTAGGAAACTTCTTAGTAGCATAGAAATAAATGTGTGTCAATAGGGATTCAAACCTAAAGATTGTGCTCCTAGATTTCTTAATTCTAGCTATGTTATCCAACAACTATGTAGTGATAATGTCACACATATTAACCTCTTCACCTCTTATTACCAAGTATGTTGCATGAAGAAATCTTGCAGGGATTAAATCTAACCTAGATCCATGATTGTACTTATATTCCAAAATCTTACAAATGAGTCTCACTCCATCATCTTGAATGTTGTTGGATTTCATGTTTTTACATCAAAATATGTACTAAGATTTGTCTCAACTAGCTTGTGCACATTCTTAATGTTCCTTGGATTGCATCCTTCATTGCTCAAACCTGTGACCTTGTGAATTAGGTCATTGTCAATACATATGATAGAATTTCCCAACCATAGAAAATCATCATATACTCTACTCAAAATTATCCTTGTCCATTCATTATTATTGAAATTTGTGTAGAACATATGCTTAACTAGGTTAATTCATTCTAGGTATCTATGTTTAGGTTTCAATGACAAGTTATTGCTGCACATTTTCTCTAATTCCTTATGAATCTTTGAATCACCTATGCTTTCAATCTTGCAATGAATATATCCTCTTATATCCTCAACATGAAGAAAATTTTTTGGAACTTGCAAAAGTGCTCTAATAGGGTCATCAAGTAAAGAAACAAATGTGTGTTTCTTAAAATTGTGTTTGGGTCTATTGCTTATATTAAAGACTTCTTGTGTTTCCATTTTTGAAAGATTATGTTCAACAATTCAAAGAATACCTTAATTTCATGTATTAGGGTTTTCAATGACTTTGCATAATTGCAAGCCTCTTTAATTCTTCAAATCTTGCTTCAATCTCATACTCAATCTTTGCATAAACAAATGATGTATGCAAATCAATTTGTGTCCTTTAAATCTTTCACAATCTGTACTTTGCATTAAATGCATGTATGCCACTAGTTTAGTGTATTGTCTTTGTGCAACATAGAGGTTATTCTTCTTTCATACCCTTATCCTGATCTTATCAAGTAGTGAACATTTCACTATAGACTTCTCTCAATTTCTACTACATACTGTGAATTGCACAACCTTTGATACTTACTCTATCATTAGTTATCAATAACTGATACTCTATTTCACTGAGAATGCTTAATTTTGGTAAGAGTAGTCACAAAGAATAAGTGACTTCATTGCCTTGTAAGGTACATGTTCTATAATTGTATGAGTTCCTTTGCCTTTATAAATGATTCCTTTAATTCATTTGTCTATTCCTTCATATCATTTCTTCTATTGTTCCTTCTATAATTTTGATTCCTTTTTAGGTCTCTTCTATCCATTCTACAAAACTTCATTGTGTGTCCAAAGTTATTGCACAACTAACATACAGGTACATTTCTTTTTTTTGCATTCTACTAGTTGTTAGGTGCTCTACAATTTCTTGCAATTTGTCCAAGATTGTTGCATCTGTAGCAAACAATTTGTCTTCTTTCTCAACTTTCATTACTGTGATATCTTCTTCTATTTCCTGCATGGTTAGTGTTCCTATACATCCTACTATTTGCATATTTACTATCAAATTTAGGTTTCTTACAATCTAATACATAATGACCATATCCATGACAATTATGGCAATAAGCTTTGAAATAGGTTTGAAGGACTTATCTTTGCAATCAACTTCAATGTATTTAGGTTCATCACACCAAGCATAAGATTCCTTTCTTTTTTTGTCCATATCATGATTAGATTCTTTATCTTTCTTAGAATGAGTGATATTCTCTTTGTCCTTAGATGTATCATCTATCTTGCTTAAATCCTTAGGAGTATTAGATTCATTTCTCTCAATAGATTTCTTGGTGGATTGTCCAAGAAAGAATCCAAGTCCAGTCTTGTCATAACTGGATCTTTGTGCACATATTTGTTCTTCAATCTTATGACTGCTAGTCTATAATTTCTCAAGTTACTATTTGGTTTGTACCAACTCACCTTTCAAAAAAGTTTTGTATTTCTCTAATTCTGCATACTCTAACTTAATAGATTCCAATTCAGATGTTACCTTGTTTAACTAGGATCTCAGATCTACATTTTTAGCTTTAATTTTAGAGTCATTTTTTCCTCCATTTTCCTAAGACTCAGCTTAAGTTCAACTATCTTAAATTCATGTTTTAGGATCTCATTTTCTTTCTTTAGATGTTCAATATCATCATCACTAGTTTGATTATTAGGTCTTGTTTTCTTTTGCATCTTTATATATGTCTTTATGACCATCTCTTTCATCAGTAAGGAGATCAATCTATTCAAGTGCCTCTTCAAGATTCTTCTTCAATTGTTCCATATCCATAGGTATCTTATTCAAGTTGTTAAGCCTCTTCTAAATAACCAGGCTATAATACCAATTTTTAGAAATAGATAATACTAAGAGGGAGGGGTGAATTACTATTTTCAATCTTTTTGCCCACAACTAGATATTATTAATTACTTTACCACATGCATAATAAAGTAAACCAATGATGCTGAACAATATAATCAACCATACACAAAGAGAGATCATAACACCATATTTGTTTAGCTAGGGAAATTGTGGCTAAGGGAAAACCCTAGTGGGAATGACACCCACTAAATGATTCACAATAGAAAGGATTCAATTAAGGATATGACCCTATTAGGAGTCTATGAAGAATGTATAGTGTCTCGAGTCCCTGTTAGGAGACTAGGCCTTGTTAGAAGCCTCAACCCTATTAGGAGTTACTTCAACCCTGTTAGGAGATGGTGGATCATATAAGAATGTGTGCAAGAAGAGCCCACTTCCCTAACATGCAACTATATAATAAGATCTTCAAGAAATAAGTATACATACAATACTGAGATACTTTCTATTCTTCACAAATCTTCTGGCTGACAATTCTTCATATAAGAGCAATTGCACACATATTAATCTACATCATATCTCATTTAACAATTCTTTGCATCATATATAATATCACATTCACTTGTTACTCTCATTTCACAAGATCATATCAAGTTCACAATCACTGATTATTCCTTTTGCACACTTCCCTTTAACTTAGCAAATGAAGTTCTTTACTTATACCAAATATATTGCTAAATTCTTCCTTAGTCTACTCATATAACATCATTAGAGTTGGCTTATTAAGAAAGTTGTTTAACATATTCTGCCGATATGCTCTATTCTATGCTATATCATCAATACATTACTAATTCCTTCATAGCTTGGACTTAATTGATTGTATGGACATGCGCACTGGTATACATCATCGATATGATGTCATGCATCCTTGGTTAGCTATGCAAAAGAATATTCTACTGTCATCAAATTTTTCATGCTACTATGATGTTATCCGATACTTAGAAAATTTTCCTTTACAAATGAACATGACTAATTTGCAAAACAAATATGTTGCCACAAATGACAACCATGTTACTTACCTTAGTTAATTGATTGGACATATTGCTAATAGTTTCTACTTTGAAGTTCATGGAAGAATGCTCAGTAGTTTCTTTGAATTGTTATTGGGTGTTCACTGAACATGCTCAGTCAAGCTTGAGTTCATGCTTAGTAGATGTTTCTCAATTATCTCTTAGTAGTTCTTGGTTGAAAGATATGAGGATTTACCAATGAAATCAATGGTTGAATGGACTCAAAAATCTTGGTGGTACTTAGTCACTAATGGTACTTGACATATACCAGGAGCATGATTTACACTAAATGACTTGGTCATGCTTGGTTGTAGTGTCTTTCTATTGGCTTGGTCAATAAAGGGGCTCAATTGCTAGAGGACTTAGTAGCTATGGTTTCTCAACAATGCTTGGCAATTTGGTGACATTCGATAGTGTGTTGGTGCCAACTAGAGTTCTTGGTACATTTAATGTATATTGTAGGTGATTGTGATGTGGGTCAATTTGGTAGTGTGTGAAGACCTATGTGTGGTCTTGGTTATCTCTCCTATTTGCATTTAATCAATGTTTGTAAACTTAGGAGCTTGTCCTTAGTATTTTTTGCAATTGTATCGCAAGTTAATGTTAGGGTTAACATTTCGTATTTTATTTTTGTTGTGAGCTGACTTGTGGCTTAAATATGCATTTTAATGTAAGGTTTTATTTAATTTGTAACTTGCTAATCTAGCATGTGGCTTAGTTGGATATAAGTAGGGGGTCTAGGTGGAGTCTTAAGTCATTCACTCAATGAGTGAGTCATAGTCATCAAGCTTGGAGAAGAGGATGTGGCATAAGAGGGAAGTTTGAGCAGAGCTAGTGACTACAACTAAAGAAATGAGGAGATCACTTATTGAGCTTGTGAGTAAAAGTTTAGATCTTGTGTGAAGATTATTCCAAAGTGTTATTATGTTATAGATTTGGACTATCCAAGGCTTGGGTTGGATCTTAAGTGATCTTGCAAAACTATTACATGCTTTGTATTTGGCCATAACTGAGAAGGCCTAATAGCTGGACACATTTCTTATAAATAGTTATTTTATGAATAAAGTGTTGTAATTGGTATCATATCTTTCATTGTTGTATTGTTTATATTGTGTGGTTAATTGTTGGGGGCTAACATATCTCCTTTGGGGATTCTCCTACCTTGCATTGCATCAAGTGCTATTAGAGTATAGTTGTTCTTGAGCATGTAGACAAATCATTGAAGTTGAGGTAGTTCGCACTAGGATCTTGGGTTATGAGAAGTTTATCTAAGGAGATTTTATTTTTTGTTTATTTTGTTGAGGATCATTTTCTTCAAGAGTCCTAGTTTTTGATTCTTAGCATGGGGTGGTAGATTGTGATATGACTTACACTTGCAGATAGATAGATGAATGTGAAGATGGAAGATTGATCTTTTTGGGGCATGATCATAGAGAGTTTGTGTGATGTGTATTGTAGATATATCTTCCTAGATTTGTTATTTTTTCTTGTTTGTTCATGCAAGGTGGTAGGTTGTGATCTGACTTGCAAATAATTTGGGCTTGTCACAAGGTGCATAGGTATGATTTGTTGTAGAATATTTTCAAAGATCTTGGAAGATGTCTCTAAGAAGATTGGACCCTAAGATAATTGCACATATTTGTAATATAGTGGAGACAAGGATTAATGAGATGATAACTTGGGTGGAAAATATTGTGGATGCTACTTTTTCTAAAATAGTTGAGAAATAAATAAGGAAGTTGCATGCTATAGGAGTTGGAGTCTACCAATCAAAAAGAGGTTTTTCTAGCTAGATAGTAGACTTGTTCAAGAGAGAAGATGACATGATAAGGTTGAGGTGGAGGTTGGTTTTGTTGATTAGTTTGTGTAGTTTAATGTGAAGCCTCCAGAGTAACTTGTTTCTAACCTTGTTGATGTTGCGATGGAGATTGATTTTCATGATCAATTGGTTGTGTCTAACATGGAAATTACAAAGCACTTGGTCATTAATGATTAGGTTGTTGTGGGTGATGATTTGTATGTTGTGTAGCATCTTATTGTGAGCAATGAAATTGCTAGTGGTGAGAATTCGGCATGTATTGGTGATGACTTTTGCTAAGTTTGTAGGTATAGTTAGATTGATATGACCACAAGTTTCATTATTGATGATAATTAGATGAATATTACTTTATGTAAATATATTATATATAATGTATATTATATAATATCTATATTATATATAGATATACATAATAATGAATATATAATATTATATATTATTAATATACTAACTAATGATGTTTAAACCTTGGAGACATGTCACTTCAAGAGACATGTTTCCTTATCTTATACTTATGTGAGATCAAAATCTACATTTGGAACATATCTATAACAATGGCAATATAATTACATTTTCAGAAATGATCTTGGTTACTTAACATGGTATCAAAGTCAAACTACGATTGTAAGAAAACAACTTATTATGCATGAACTCTAATTTAAAATATCACGTATCTCCTTATATGATAGAAGTTTTTAAGGGATGGTATAAGTATCTAAAAATTCATAAAAAAATGTGGAAAGTTGAATGCAAACTCATAAATAAATGTTGAATTTTTATCAATAAGTTTTGATCAATTGAGGCTTGGAGTATGCGATGATGACTAGTGGAGATGTGGCTTTAAAAAGGCTTGTTACACCTAACCTTTATATATATAATTTTAACATTAATATTTATCCAAATCTACATTTGGAACATATCTATAACTATGGTAATATAATTACATTTGTAGAGACGATCTTTGTTACTTAACATGGTATCAAAGCAAAAATCTAAATGTAAGAAAGCAACTTAATATGCATGAACTCTAATTTAAAATATCAGACATCTAATTATACCATAGAATTTTTTAATGGATGGGATAAGTATTTGTGAATTCATATATAAATGTGGACAATTGAGTGCAAACTCATAAATAAATGTTGAACTTTTTTCAATAAGTTATGATTAATTGAGGCTTGGATATTGGAATGTGTAATTTCTCCTCAAATGAAATGTAAAGAGCATAATAGAGGAATCTAGAAACTCTAGTTGGATTACCAAATAGGGTTAGGTAAAATTAATGGGTAAAAGCACAAACCTGTGTCACCTTTTATAAAGAAATGTGGTATCAGAATGTGACAATTCAACATTAATGACAAAAAAAAAAAGGTATTTATGTTTAAAATATGAAGATGATGTAAACTAATGAAATATGTAGAATTGTATGAATTTTATGCCTATAATTTTAATAATTTTTTTGACTAAGAATTTATTCATTTTATTTTATTTTGAAGTCCCTTTTTTAACTATAAAAAATATAGGATGTAGTTTCCGTCAAACAAGTATGTGCAAATCATCTTTTTTTGTTCTGATTTGAAAATATTTTATAGATGACATGCATAGCTAGTGAACAAAAAAATAAATAATTATTTTTGATGTATATTTTCTTTGTTATAAGTACTCAAGTTTGACCTTGTTAGAATCCAACAGTTTTTTCCTCCCGTCAAAACTTCCCTATCAAATCTATACCTTCTTGAAAAAAAATTACATATTTGTGAAGAGGATTCTCTCCTCTAGTGATAAATATTTTATTTTTATTTTTTTGATATGATTTATTATTTTTTTTTCATTTTTTGAGAGAGCATCTTCTAAAATGTTGAAATATCGACTTATAATATTTTGAGATTATAACATATTATAACTAATCAAAACACTCAAAAATTTATATAATGATGATATCGAATCTGAGATCTATAAAAGGGTATTTTTTAGTTTTTGAAAAAAATTGAGTTTTGATAGAGAAATGAGATTTGACCAAAACAAGTTTTTGTATCACAAACGGTGACACAGATCGGTGCTTTTACCCTAATATTTAATTGTATAAAGTTCTAGGAGTCATTTATGTGTAGATAGCTCTAGAAAAGTCTATCTATTCTATGTTCATTAATTTAGATATTTCTGGAAACAATCAAAGACCTCTATAAAAGAGGCACAATGTAATGGTTTTTGATGATCAGGCAATGAAATCATTTTATAATTTCTACAAGTGCCTGTAGTGTGCATTTTTTGTTTGATTATCATTTTGGATCTAATCCATCCACCCCCATCAATTTCCAGAATCAGAGCTAGTTGGACAAAATTTCACATTGGTATCAGAGCCAGGTGGACAAAATTGTTGATTAAAGAGGAAGTGATGTTTTGGTGCTGCTAAAATGTGGAGGACTGATTTGTGCTATAGAAAAGACAATTTTTTTGAAGAAGACCACACATGAAGTGTTGAGTAGCTATGAGAAAAAGGAAAGAGGGCAAGTTGACAATAAAGAACATTATTGAGAACAATAGAATCAGTGCAAATAAGACTTTCCATGAAGATTATGAAGGAACCAAAGTGTTTGTAAATCATGGAAGAAATGACAGAGGAAAGAACAAAAGGTATGGTCATTTGAGAAATTCTTCTATTTTTGTTAAAAGAAAAAAAGGATATGATATGGAATCAAGTTTTATATTTATGTAGGGTTTGTTTCAAGTTGTTTGAAGATTTATTTCTAGAAGTAGAAAGACATTTAGAATTTTCCAGAAAGAGTAAGGTGTGTTAAATTATTGATTTCAATGGGAAAAACTAGTAGAGTTTAGAAAGAGAAGACAAATAAGTTAGAAGAAGAATTAGCGAAGGTGAAGAAAGAAAATGCAAGATTATTGTGTGAAAAAATATTTTGCAAAAGGAATTGGCAAAAGTTAGAAATGAAATGGGAGAAGAAAAGTCTAAATTGTTAAATGAAATTAGTGTCTACATAGAGGAAATTGAAGAGCTAGAAAAAAAGGTTGAAATTTGTGGAAGAAGTACATAATTGGTAGGTGAAGGAAACATGCAAGCTTAGAGAGAAAAATAAAAAATTGCAAGAAAATTTAAAGTTATTTTATGATGTTGGGAAAAAGAACAAAGTTTTAGAAGAAAATGTGAAGATATTGGAAGAGGAAAATAGTATGTTAAAGAAGGAATTGTCTACTTTGAAACAAGAGAAAGAATGTTGTAATGCAAAACCATTTGTATGTGATGTATCATGTGAACAAATGATTTGAGTGATTATACAATTAAGAATGTGATTTTGCTGAAGTTGAAAGTGTTTATGAAAAGTGTAAGAACAAAAATGACAAAAGTTTGCAAATTTTGTTTGTTATAATATAATAATACTATTGGTTTTAAGATTATGGAAAGAATGGTTTTCAAAGGTAAAGCTCTAGGAAATGATGAATAGGTATTAAGGAATCTAACTGAGCCTATGATTAGGCCAAAATATGAAGGTCTTGGATATGCTACAGACAATGGAAAGATGAATAAAGGTTCAAGAAAATTGATCAAAGGAATAAAGATTGTGCAATATTCACACTGTAATAGAAAAGGGCATACAAAGGATAGATGTTGGGATTTAAATCCTTGTAATATATGTGGCTTGAAAAAAAATTGTGATAAGACATGTTGGAATAGAGAGTGCAATAAATATTTTGTGGCAGGTTGCATTAAAATGGATTGTGGATGGAGTTATGGATCAAATTGGCAAAAAATTGTAGTAATGATCAGAGGTTTATTTAGGTACAAATGTTCAAGTGTAAGAAGGAATGCAAAAACATTGGGAAACAAATTAGAGAAAGGAATCAAAGAGTAAAAAGGTTTCAAAGACTACATGTTTGGATGTGGACATGAGAAATAGGCAAATAATCATCATGGCACATTGGAATTGTTGGAATTACAATATGAAAGATAAACTTCTAAGAAGGGGGTGTGAATTAGTAGTTTAAACTTCTACCCATAAAAAAATTTCACCACACATCCATCTCAAACTAAAATATCATGTAAAGCATGTACATCTAAAATATGAAATCAAGTAAACATTCACACACATATTATACCAGATGTGGTCACCCAGAAACCCTCTAATGAGAAGGTAAAACTGAGGTGGGGATAACACCCACAAATCTTCCCTACTACAGTGATAAAGTGTATCCAATGAAGGTTACAATATTTTGATTGTGAGACATGATCTACCCTATGAAAGGTATGCCCTATTAAAGGCTTACAAATATTTTTAGGTCTCACCTTGTTAAAGGATTTCAACACCGTATTAGAAGTGTGCTTTGTTAATGAACTTCAACTCAAAATTAATTAAGTACCCTACTAAAGGATTTCAATACAACCTATTAGGACTACTTTGTTAAGAGATTTAACTAATTCACCTACTAGAATAATTCAACATCAATCTTATGCTTAAGTCTTGATTTCTTGATGACAGATTACCTCTTTACTGATGTACTCTTGATCCTTTTGATTAGATGTCTTGTTGTTGTATACGATTTCCTTCCTCCATTCTCCTTTAACCGATTCTGCAATGTAATCTTAGTTCATAACTCCTTACCCACCATGAATACTCTATTTTCACATGAAAAAATTTCTCTTTACTCCCTTCACTCCTTCACAACATAGATAGTTTAGTTTTTTTCCTCATTAAGAATATTTTGGTGACTTAGGGTTAGGTATGAATCAATGGTTGTCATTCATCCATTTTGCCACTTAATCCTTCCCTTTTTTCTAATTGGATGCATGTAATACATTGGGAATCCAAATTAAGATTCCTCCTTGTCTCCAAATATCATATTTCAATTTTTAAGTTCGCACAAAAATGGTTTACATAGTTGTTTGTGCCATTACAAAAAACTATAACAAAACTATCTTACTCGGCATTTAAAGTCTCTGATGCTCACCATATATTGTTCTATATACTCTAACTTGGCATTTGTATCACACAACATATACTGCTTACTTGGCTCCTGAATTACTTGGCATACATTGTTTGCTCAGCACTTGAGTGACTCGGCACATGAGTGGCTCAACACTCACTATGGACTCATCATGCTCTATTATATACATGTTGTTCTTGACACATACCACTTATTCAGGATGAACTAAGTAAATGAATTAAGTGTGTGGATACTCACTTGTCAAAATTGATTTGAGATCAACAATCTCTCCCTCTAACATGAGTGTCAAAAACACTTGGTCCTTCATTAATATCCTTATTCTTACGAGCATAACATATCTCTTGTTCGGCTTATATACAAAAGTTCAAAAATTTAAAATTTTGTAACAATTTGTACCTCAAAATTTGATAACTCTCCCTAAGTTGATAGGTTTGTTCTGTATTCAAAATTATGTACTCCTTCTAAGTAAATGTGCCTCAACTAATACTCTTTGACTTCATGTTGTTTGTGCTTGCTCCCCTATAGCTTATTCTATCTTTGTAACAAATTTTACCTTTTACTTACTCTCCCCCTTTTCTCTCTATCTCTCTCTTTTTATTTCTCCCCCTGTTTATTTCTCTCCCTTTTTTACAATTATGTCAAATGCGCTATACACTAATACTATGTTTGTCCAAAAAATGTTTATGAACATCTTGGATAATTTTGAGAGCTACATCCCAATTTTCACATGCTACATCCAAAGACTTAATTTGGATAGCTAGATCAACAGCAAGGTGGACTAGGCCATTTAATGTTTAAAGATTTGAATCTTTCTTCATAAGTGTTTTAGCATAGCCTAATTCCTTCTACAAAATCTCCATGTGTTGGGTCAATTTTGTTTTGATGCTAATCAGTTTAGCCCTTATATTGGCTTCATCTACTGACAATGCAGCTAATTCACTCTAGGTTTGTAACAAAGTTCTGAAATTCTTCTCACTTTGAGCTAATGTCATAGGCAATTTTGCACCTGATGCATTAATCTAACTTTCCAAACTCAAAATGTGACTTATTGTCTCTTGTGTGAAGAGTTTTGAATTACACAATTTAGTGTACATTGAGAAGATATTCTCAAGTACCTTCTTCACACCTTCTACCTTTGTTGCTAATGTAACTTGTGTGTGTTATGTCACCTAATATTTTCTCATTTACTTTGCTTTGGAATTTCTTCTCTAACCATTCTAATAGTTTAGCATTTATATCTAGGTCTCAATTTTTCAATGAGTGGCTTGGTTTCATCTAGATTCAACGGGATAAATGCATCTAAAAAGATGTCTTTGATATCTTGCAATGCTTTCATTTGTCTATGCTCCTTTTTGAACAATTCTTGTCTTCTTTTTTGTGCTAGGGTTTCTTGCAATATGCCCATTTGCTCAATTTTTATTGTATCATAATCAAATTTTGGTAGAATAACCTCTTCATCAAGGCTTACATCTCCATATTGTATTACTTCTTGAGCCTTTGATGAGTTTAGATTCTACACTAAGATTTGCAATGGTGTTGCATCTGTGCTCATCTTTTGAAGAGTGTGATTGGAAGAAGTGTCAGATTCTAGTAAAGTTACTACGGCTTGAATTGTTACTTGCTCCTTCACCTTTGGAATCAACTCACTCTCTTCAGGTGTGTTCTTTACTTCCATAATTCCTTGTGATGCAGCTTGTATTTGTGTTGGAGGTGCAGATAAGTCTATCTAACCTATTTCACTCTATGTTTTTGTAGTGGCTTGAGTTTCCATTGTGTCCTTTGTAATTGTATCAACCTTTTTAGATGTAGCTTCAAGTACTTTATCCAAAGGTTTTTCATTAATGACTTAAGGGGTAATAGTAGGTGGTTCTTGTGTATTCACCTCTTCCCTTGTAGTTTCAATCATTGTTTTTAGTATCTCATCTATACTCACCAAAATAGGATTATCACATAATTTTTCCTCTAGTGTAGACTAATCAAGTATCTTCTTCAGAGATTCCTCTATTAGGGGATTGATGTTCTAAGTTGTGACATCTGATACATCCTTAACTGTTACTATTTCATTATTTGTAATTGTTACATGTTGAGGTGTGACATCAGGCAATTGTGTATCTTGTACACTCTATTCTTCTTGTCGGTCTACCTTAGCTGCTGCCTAGTTGCCTATTTTCATTTTTGTATTTCCCTCAATAGTATCTTCATCATTATAATCTTCATTATCTTTCACCTCAATGGGTTCCTATTATCCCACCTTTACTATTGCTAAACCATATGTCACTTTCCACATTTGACTAGACTTCTCAACTACATCTTCAATATTATTTTGCAATATGCTAAAGGCTCTATATTTAGGTACAAACCTAATTGCATATTTCTTCATAGCCTTAGAAATTTATGCCTTACTAATTTCATGCATGACTTGTGCAAGTTAAGTCTACCTTATTTGTCTTTCTGAGTTCAAAAAAATAGTGCCATTTCTGCTCAACTCTCTCATATAGGCTCTTAGGTATTGAGTTAGCAATTTCTAGTTGGGCTTTCTTAAAAATTTCCATCATGGCATATATAGCTTCCTCCACTTGATTTTTCTCAACTTTACCAAGGTTATCAAAATCAACATGTGAAAATCTTTATAAATCTACATTATTCTTAATGTTTTCACATAGGTTTTCAAGATCTAACAACGAATTGTGACTCACCACTTTGAATTGGCTATTGTCATCTAATTCTATTTTCTCCTCATTAGATTCAGCTTATGTAATGTACTTTCTCCTTAGTCTTTTCTACATTTCACCTCCCTGTTCTGTAGGTTTTGTCTTTTCTTTTACCTTTAGTGCAGTGACATCTGCACTAGTCCTTGTAGTAGGTGTTGTAGATTTGGGTTGACTTAGCTTGGAAACCTTCTTGTCTTTTGTTATTGGTTGGACCTTGGCCTTCCTCTTCTTTTGATTAGTGGGTCTAGGTGCTTCCTCAACTTCTTCTCCCTCTACACATTTAGTACTTTGATCTCCTCGTCTAGCTGATCTTCACCCATTCCTTGTGTCAATACAAGTGGTGCTTGTGCCTGGATGTTTTCTTCCTCTTCATCCTCTTCTACTTCTTCCTCTTCCTTCTTGACACCTTCACCAAATTTAGCTTTTAATTTCTTTACCAACTTCTCCTTTTTCTTAATAATAGAAGTAGTCTTCAGTTCCATACTGATTTTGAATTTAGCCATTTCATAGTTTCCAAATGCTTTTGCATTTTTATCAATGTCTTCTACAAGTAAAGTTGTTATAGTTGCAAAGACCTCATCTACATTGATTTCATTTCCAAGTGGCCTTAGCCATCTCACCCATGGTGTTGCTACTTGAACAAAAGTGTAATTAGGATGCACTAGAAAGAAAACATCATCATAATGTTTCTCCACTAAGGCTGGTATTTTCAATCTTTTCTTCATTGATAGCTTAAAGTTCTCAAAATAGCTAGTCATAACTAACTCAAAGTTCTCACCCAATTGTTCAATGAATTCACCAATCTTTACTGCTCATGACTTATTAGTTTTCTATGCAACTATGCAAATGTAGGAAAAGTATTTTGAGCATAAAAGAAAATCCATATTAGAATAGAACAAAATTTACATTGTGCACTCTTTATCTTTCTTATTACTCTTAGATTCTCAACCAGTTGTTGTAGTTATAATTTTGCAATATCATATGTGTGATCTTGCTTGACAATTTTATAACTAACATCTATTGTAATACAAGGCACACTATTCAATCTATTGGATTGGTAAAATTTGTGTAAAATAACCCTTACTACAAATTCTATCAAAGGATCTATAATGGTATCAATTGTCATTCCTATATTATTCCATACAACTCTAGTGTTTTTCTCAATAACCTCCTTTGAGTCACTCCTTAGGGCTTAAGCCAATTTAGGGTTGGATAGCCTGTTACCCTATGGATTGTCTTTTTAATTATCTTGATGGGTCCATTATCTAGCTAGAGTGAATTGTCATGAATTCTACTTAACACAATCATAATCCATTTAGTTTTGAACACATTTTGGAAATCTAGGGCAAGAGTTAACCCTTTCTTTTCTACAATTTTGTATTCTTCTCTTAGCACACCATTCTCACAAAGTTTGTCATATGCTTTCCTAAGCTCCATATCACCTATATTTCTAGTTTTATAGTTGTAGCATTTTCTAACATCTTGTACCATTAAAATACTCAATGGTATCATGGATAATGCACCAAAGGGGTCTTGTTTATAAGAAATGTCTGGTATGGATTTAAATATTGGTTTCTTGACCTCATTACTAACCAGTTGAACATTTAAAACTTCCTTTCCCTCCACATTTTTTGCACTAAATGCCATTGTGTGAAACTAGGGTTGATGAAAATATAAACAATGTAACTCGACACTTGATAAATACCTTACAAGATCCAAAAACAATGATGTAGAATCACTTTTAAATCTTCTAAAATTTCTTTGGATGATTTTTCTGATCACCTTCTTCTCTCCTTTCTCTTTCTTGATTTTGAAATGATGAAAAATGAGTTAAAATATATCAAATACCCTTTTCAAACCCTGCAATAAATGCTAAGTGCTTACACAGATGTAAGCCTAACATAAACTAATTTTAGATTCACTCGGTATCCATTATCATTCCACTTGTTTGGAAACCATTGCAAGCTGAGCATCTTCTAGTATTCCACATGGTAGTCATAGGAAATATTTCATGGTCAACAGTAATATGAAAAACTTAAAGATTTTCTTCTATTCCTAATAATATCTTGCATCATTATTCATGCTTATATAGTCTTTTTAGTACTAAGTCCTTTTGAAACTGATGTATAATAACGTTTAAATATCAATCCCACATACCTCTTGATTTCTTAGTTTGATGAGGTATGATCACTTGACCCATTGGCTGAAGTGATCCCTTCTCCATTTGATGTGCTCCAACCATCCTTTATCTTCCATGTCTCGTTCATCTAATCTTTGACATTTTCAACATTTGCTTTGCCTTTGCCTTTATCAAATTCTTGACTTCGTGCCTTTAACCTTGTTGGATAGTACTAACTAATGTGACCAATCTTGAAATAGTTAAAACATGTGGTTTTCCTCAACCACCTTTTTTAGTCACCTTTGAAGTGTGTCCTAATGCAATTTTTAGGAACATGTCCAAATTCTTGACAATAATGACAACTATATCTTGTATTATAATCCTAGTTGTAAGAGTTGCCATTGTTTCTTACCTATGTTTGCCTATTTGATGACCACATGGGTTTGGATCTGCACTCAAAAGATCCATGTCCATACTTATGATAGTTATAACAATATCCTTCAAATATTTGGGTGTTCATGGTGTTGGTTCTACATTCATTTGCTTGATGTCCTTGTTTGTTGCATTTATGGCAGTGAACCATGCTCTTATGCTTAACATTTTGATTTATAGTCTTGCTCTTGCACACATTAGTAGTATGTCCTTCCTTAACACAATTATGGAAAGTAGGTTTAAATTTCTTACCTTTTTTGTTCCTTTCTTCAACACTTTTGGATGATTCTCCTTCTTTTGTACATGTGTATCCCAGTCCAGATATATCATTATTGGATCTATGGGATCTCAATAATTGCTCAAAATATTTGATGGCTTCATTTGGTTTGTTGAAACTTTTAGAAAATTCCTTTTCTCATTTTAGGTCGCTCTTCAATTGCACATTATGTAGTTTCAATGTTGTTAGTTCAATGTCCTTGACATTCAATCCATAGTTGGTATTCATCATTTGATTTAGAGTATCCAATTGCATGTTGGAAATTTTGGTTAGCTCTGATGACTTCTCTTCCACTCTATTTCTCAAAATTATTTTCTCATCTTCAATCATGGCTTTGTCTTCCATAGCGTTCTTTTTCTATTCAGTCACCTCACAGTATGGCTTGTGATCTTTCTCTAACTTGAGATTTTTGTATTTCCTTAGCATGGGCTCTACTCTTTTCCATTAGATCTATAACTATTGCATCAAATTCATTGGAGTTTCCATTAGTAAATAGATTAGTAGTGTCTATCTCTTTGTATTGTGTGTCATTCTCCTCAATGGAAATTTCCTTCCTTCTCTTCAAAGATTTTTTTAGTTCTTCTCTTGCTTCATCCAGTTGATGTTGAATGAGTTGTATTTCAATTTCTTGATTCTCAATTATCTTTCCCAACTTGTAGACTTCCATTTTTAAGATCTTTCCTCAAAGTTTCAAAACTTCTCTTTCAAAGAACTCGGCTCTAATACCAATTGTTGGAATTATAATAGGAAAGGTAAAAATTTGGGGGGAGAGGGGGGGGGTGAATCAATAGTTTAAACTTCTACCCATAAAAACTTTCACCACACATCCATCTCAAACTAAAATATCATGTAAAGCATGTACATCTAAAACATGAAAGCAAGTAAATGTTCACACATGTATGACAGTAGATATGATTACCTAGAAACCCTCTAATGAGAAGGTAAAACTTGGATCGGGATGAAATGCACAAGTTTTCACTACTGTAGAAATAAGTGTATAATGAAGGTTACAATATTTTGATCATGAGACATGATCTACCCTATGAAAAGTCTATCATGCTAAAGGCTTACAAAGATTGGTAGGTCTCACCCTATTAGAAGTGTGCCTTTCTTAAAGGACTTAAACTCACAATTAAGTAAGTACCCTACTAAAGGATTTCAGTATAGCTTGTTAGGACTACTCTATTAAGAGATTTAACTAATTTTCCTGCCAGAATGACTCAACATTGATCCTATAGTTAGCACTTGATTGCCTAAAGATAGATCACCTCTATACTAATGTACTCTTGATCCTTTTGATCGAATATCTCATTGATGTACACTATTTCCTTCCTCTGTTCTCGTTTAACTATTTCTAAAATGTAATCTCAATTCATAACTCCTTAGCCACCATGAATTCTCTTTTTTCACATGAAAACTTCTCTCTTTGCTAACTTCACTCCTTTGCAACATAAATAGTTTAGGGTTTGTCCTCCTTAAGAAGACTTTAGTGACTTAGGGTTGGGTATGAATCAATGGTTGTGATTCATCTATTTTTCTACTTAATCCTTCCCTTTTTCTAATTGGATACATGTAATACATTGGAAATCCAAATTAGGATTCATCCTTATCTCCAAATATCGTAATTAAATCTTTAAGTCAGCTCAAAAATGGTTTACATAGTTATTTGTGCCATTATAAACAACTATAACAAAACTATCTTACTTAGCATTTGAAGTCTCTAATGATCAGCATATACTATTATCTATACTTTGACTCGACATCTATATCACTCAGCATACACTACTTACTTAGCTCCTAAATTACGTGACATACACTGTCTACTTGGCACATGAGTGACTTGGCACTCACTATGGACTCGAAATGCTCTATTATATACATGTTGTACTCAACATGTACTACTTATTTAGGATGAACTAAGTAAATGACTTAAGTGTGTGGACACTAAGTTGTCAAAACCGATCTAAGATTAACAAGAATTTGTATGCAACATCATTTGAGGTTGAAATTGGGGGGAGTATTGGAATGTGTAATTTCCCCTCAAATGAAATGTAAAAAACATACTAGAGGAATCTAGAAACTCCAGCTAGATTACCAAATATGGTTAGGTAAAATTAATATTTCATTCTATAAAGTTATAGAAGTCATTTATGTGTAGATAGATCTAGAAAAGTCTATTTGTTCTATGTTCATTAACTTAGATGTTTCCAGAAAAATCAAAGAACTCTATAAAAGAGGCACAATGTAATGGTTTTTGATGATCAGGCAATGAAATCATTTTATAATTTCTATAAGTTTCTATAGGGTGTATTTTGTGTTTGATTATTATTGCAAATCCAATCCATCCACCCCTATCATTGGAGTATTGATGATGACTAGTGGAGATGTGTCTTCAAAAAGGATTGTTACAACTAACCTTTATATATATAATTGTATCATTAATATTTATTTCATTTTCATTAGCTAAGAAGCATATATCACATGTGTAAAGATCCAGCAAGCCACCTGTAGCACATAGCAAATCAACCAGCTAAGTAGAGCACATATCGCTCAACTAGCAAAATGGTACCCTTCACCAACATATCATGTGAGCAGAGATCAAACACTAATCCAAGCAGGGAAAAGGACCTCACCTATTGCAAAGAAATATTTGCATGTCTACAATTTAGCCAAGTGATGCAGGAGCATCCAGAGGTATAAGGGCAATCCTGTGTCAACCAAAAAAAATGTACTTAGACTTAGTTTCTGTTTCATGTGTTTTCATTTTTGGATACCCATTTGGGTCAAATAAAGGTTCCAACTCTCACAGTTCAACTATCAGTGTTCTGGGTTAGAGTTTTTAATCACCTTGGGATATGTGTAAATGCCAAAAAAATAGGAGTATGTAATTGAGTCATCATTTTGGTGAACTAGAAGGTGTAAATTGGCCATCAGAATGTAATTGTAATTTAGAGCATTCCAAAAAAAGAATCAGGTCAAAAGGCCCCACGGTTTGAAAGTTATCATAGTTTTTTGATTTTAGGAAACATCCTAAGAATGCTTCAAAGTCAGGTTAGGGGCATTAAATAAACTCAAAAAGGGCCAAAAAATGGTGGATGAGAAAAGCTGGTCCATAGGGCTATAGAGTGCTTTGAGAGCTTTCTGGAAATGTAAACAGTTCATCAATCAGAGCTACAGTTCAAAAGTTATGCCTCCCAGAAGTTCGGTTACCATTTTTGGATTCTTCTAGATTTGTGTCAACTTCTAATGCAGCTTCTGGAGCCTTATATTTGGTCATTGGATGCCAACTAGCACTTTCTAGAATGTATTCCTAATCCTTAACCGTCTAGGGTCTATTTAAGAACATTTCTGGCATTGTAAAAGGAAGTTCGAAGTGGAGTTTGAGAGGAGGTACTGAAAGGAGCAATTATCTCCTGATTTATACTATTGTAAGCCCTTAGGGCATGTTTTGAAGTCTATTTTCTCTGTGTTGAATGTATTAGCATTTTCTCACAGTTAATAAAATTTCTCCTTTCCTATTGTGTCCATTCTGTGCTTGGGTTGTGTCCCCATCACCAAGGCATAACAAACAACAAAAAAGAATAGTGGAAGCTCTCAAGGTAGTATTGATGTTATTAGCTAAAAACATCATGTATTTCCTTTCTAAAATATTGGATTGCTATTACCTTTCTCAAAAAATAGATAGCAAATAACTATGAGAATTTTTGAATGACTAATGCAAATGAAATATGCACATAATATACCTATGACTGACCTAAATGGTTTCTTTATCCTCTAAAAGGTGATGGGCAAGCAGAATGTTACCTTCTGATGCCTTAAAATATAGTTCAATGATATAAACTCAATGATGAAATATTATTGATACCCTCATCTTTTTATATAGATAATGGTCACTACTATTAGCATCAAGACTTTGGTATTGTTGTGTACTGTTCAACATTGTCTCTTGTGAGTTCCTGCACTATCTCATGGTGACTTATGTATTTCACTTCTAAGGCTATAGAAAGAATGATGCATCCATTTACTTCAATTTTGATGTCTAAATTTCCTCTTTTATGGTATAAATCTCATCATACTTATATTTAAAGATACCAAGAAAGAGATGTTGGAATACTTTAGAATAACTAGGGGGTGAGTGAATTAGTTATCCAAGGTCCATATGTATAAACATAACTTTTCACAGCTTAGTGAACCCATAAAATATTTATCTTCATCATGCATGCATCCATAAGATTATGCAATCAATTAAAACTTGTAGGTTACTATCAAATATACTTGTAGAAATGTAAACATGAAACATAACAAATTCATCAACACACTTGATACAATGATTTACATGTAAACCCAATTTCGGAAAAACCACTAGTAACATGCTACTCTTATTCACTCTTCTTAAGTGATGCCCTGTGAAAGGCCAACCCTATTAAGGTTACAATAGTCACTATTAAATGTGACCTTGTTAAAGGATTTCAATCACCATATTAGGAGTGAACCTTGTTAGAGGACTTTAGACCATTCACTTGGAATGTCACCTGGTTAAAAGATTTACAAATGACTGTTAAGTCAACCTTAATCCAAAGGATTTACCCTAGACTAATACAATTGTTAAAGATTAATAGTAAGCCTTGATTTGATAACAACTTACAACTTCATTTGTAGATTGCAGATCATTGTTTCAATCCTAAATTCTACTTCACTTTCTTACTTTTCAGCTCTAATAGCTTGTTCACCCTTCAAGCATTCATATGATCCTTAAGCCTTCTTGCTCAGCATGCCAATGCAATCTCTTCTCAAGTCGCTTAATGAAGCAAAAACCCTTGACTCCTTGACTTTTTTAAGTTCTCGCACTTAAAAACATCTTTTCTTCTGACCATCCATTCCTATAGATTAGGGTTAGGATAGATTAGGTAGGATACAATGAATCTATCCAACATTCCATATCTCTTCTAGAAACTTCTACTTAGATACTCTTTGAATTCACCTAAAAATGATTTATCTTGAATTTTGTGCCACAAGCTCATCAATCTTATCTTCCACCTAGTTCAGAAATTCCAAGAAATCAAACTTGTCAGCTTAGATCCATTGAATTCACAATCTTGTAAATAATGCAACCACTTGGCATTATCTATCTGTTGATGCTCGGCACACACTGCATTACTTGGCATCCTCTATGAATTTACTCAGCATGAAATAAAGTTTACTAGTGCTCAACATCAACTAAACTTTATTTGACATCCATTGTTCTACTTGGCATACACTTAGAATGAACTTTTACTCAGCTCCAACTAATTTTCTACTTGGCTTGCACTAACTTTGCTCGGCACTTACTCTCCACTTAGTTAAGCTTGGTAGACAACCTTTGTGTAACTTATTCTTCTAAACTTTCTTAGTGTAACTAGACTTTGTAACCTTAAGCAGATTATCAATACATCATGTTATCACTATCTTAACTAATTCTTGTACTTATTTACATAATCATCACTCAACCTTTCCTCTAGGTGCTATTGTTACAACTTTTGATCAAACCCTCTTCATCAATCAACAAAGTGATAGTACTTAAATCATATAAGAAATTATCTTACTAGAAAATAGAAGGTTTTCCATTAGTGAAAAAATAATGATTGAAACAACAATCTCCTTCTTGTAATATAATCACAAAAATCTCCCTCAACAATGATCTTTTTCAATCTGATCTCAACAAGAGATCATATAAGCAATACAAGGGGACACCATGAACAAAATGGAGCATAAATTCATTGCAAATACACTAAAGATATCTCGACTTTCCTCTAAGAAATACACCATCCACCTGAGTCAAATGGTTAGAAAAATCATAATAATATCAACACTCAAGGATGATAACAACCAATTCTGAACATGAAGATTGGAGTAGGCATTGAAAAAAATACACTCTCTTATTCACATGAACACATCAAAAACCAAGAAAAACTACAAGCAGGAGGTCAATAGGAGATTATTCAATGGTGTCGTTTTAGTTGTAACATGAAAAAGGGCTCATGCAAGCATGGAACAATTACTGGGATTTATGGAAAAGAAGATATATTTATAGTTATCAAAGGTCAACAATAATTAAGAAGATCAACCAATAAAGATGCCTATATTTGAAGCACAAAATCACAAACTTGAGATGAGTCCAAATGATGGCTTCAATCAAGCAACATTTCTTTATCAAGGTATACAAATTAGAAGAGAGATATGTTTTTTTCTTTTTTAATACTATAAAGATGTGCTCATGCAAGGTGTAAGAAGACATTACAATCTAGAAGGGAACGAAATTTTTGGAGGTATGATAGAATATACTCTACAAGAAGAACATGGAATTCATAATACAAGAACTTAATTAAAATTGGGATGTAATAACGAAAAGGATCCAATGTCCTTATAAGATAGCAATGTGATTAATTAAAAATGCAAAGCATTCAAGTATAGGATATAATCCATAAAAGGAAAGACTAAACAAGTCCTCATAGAGAGTATTCAACATCATTAAATGCAAATAAGATACCTCCATCGAGATAAAATATTTGACCATTTGGATGAGGAAGACTTGTAGACAAGGGTCATCTTAATTTTATCATAATTTTCTTACTATGCTAATATATGTCATGAAAACTTGACCACATAAATGTCACATTTATTATTCATGAGCTCTCCAATCCATGATGTAGGCTCTTTAATTATGATGGAGAATATGAGGAGAAATAATGGAGATTAGAAGATATTAAACATTTGGATGGGTCCTAATTAGATGGGTTTGGCTGACAAGGAAGAAAAAATATCATAAATGAAGTCTTCAGAATGATAAACCATCTTATCAAGACCAAGCTATAGAAGTGGACATCAACCAAGGGTCAAGAAAAAGAATAGGATAATTACCAATTAGGCACAAGATGGATTTGTCTATAAGAGTTTGAATTCTAATCAAATATCAAATTCTACTTGTAGTCATGTTGAAGAAGGTTAGTAAAATATTGTTTGAAAAAATGAGGAATCATCATAAAATATCAAGGTAAATTAGAAGAAATGTTGTGAATCTATAAAATGGAACAAGTGGGAATCGTACATTGAGAAGGGGGGTGTAATAATAAACAATGCTCTATTCCCACTTGAACCATCTTTACAAAGGAGATATGTCATTGTCAAATATGGGCCCTCATGTGTAGATAAGTGTTCTTATCTCTTACATTTATCTACTTATTATAGTTTCTATCTCTTAATTATAATTCTATACATACTATAAGAGTTATTTTCCTTGATTTTTTTTCTTTTGTATTTGAGGATGTTCTTACAAGAAAAGAAGGTTGGTACTTTAAATATGCTACAAAATATTATGCAAAATTTGTCTAATGATAATAGCTCCAAAGACCCTAATGATCAAGATCGATAAAATGAGGCTCTCATCCTTAATGATTGAGATTATGAGATTCTTCTGCATTAAGAGGGAGTATGACACTTCTTTGAAGCCAGTGCAAGAGCTTATAAGATTGATACTTATAGGGAGTCTAGAAATACATATGGGTTATTGCATGATGTTGATGGGCCTACTCCTACGTATAACATGAGGAAGTAATGACTTATCACCAAAAAATTATAAAATTGATATCATATTTAGAGTGAGTTCAATAGACATCCTTCGGTGAAGAGAGTTTATGAGGAAGTAACTAAAGGACCTGACTTCCTAGGATCAATGTTCAGAGGGAGAAATTTTGAGATGCAATCCTTTTTGGATGATATCTTCTAGTCTACGAGGAGAAGTTCTAAGAGAAATTCTTATTAATGCACTCTTCTCTATGAGAGAGAAGTATGAGGTGAAAACCCTTTGTTCCACCCTTTAGTAGTAGTTGTAATGGGTCCACCCTCTGACTTGGTTCATGGTGGATTAATGCAAGTTACTACATGATGTTGTTATAATTATGTCATGAAAGATGATGATCCTTCATTGATGTATATATTTAGAGGGGAGTTATTGAAAGGTGATGATCTTATTAATAATTGGACCTATTATCATAACAGACTACATTAAGTTGTTGTCCTGGTGTGCCAGAAGTTATGAAAGTGAACAGAAGTTAACTATTGTAAGGTGATGATCTTATCAATAGTAGAACTATCTCCTTACATGAAAATGTGTTGGATAAAGTGTTATCTTGGTTCTTTAGGTTGGATTTTTCTGGACACCTTGATAATCAACCTATCATGGTTCTTTGAGCCAAATTTTTGTAGACACCATGAAAGTTTCTATGGTTCTTCATGCTAGATCTTGCCAAACACCATAACTTAAATTTATTATAGACCTCACTTAAGTAGTCTTTTTTTTATATGAATAGACCTTTCCCATTAAATTAAAACTTTAAAGACACATATTCACAAAAAAGGGGCCAGGCAATACAGGATCACCCCATGAGTTCAAATGGCTCAAGGTCAGAGATCAACTATTCATTGAAAAAATGCATATATAAACAAAAATAGAAAATTTAGGCTGGAAGAGTAGCACTAGCTGAATGAAGGTCTTTTTCATTAGAACCCCAGAATTCCTTGGGATCTATGGTTGGCTCATGGGGAGCCCAACCATCCATAGCAGCAACTACTTTGTCTTTATTTTTATCTTCCTTGACCCTGGGAAGAGAAATGACAAGATCTAGTTGGGGAATACCCTATTAAGGTCACAGTGAGTAGCTAGCCAATCCACATCAATGGTAGTAAGGGGATCCATTGGGGACCAGCCCAAGCCTACCCTTTGAGGAGGCAAAGCCAAGTGGTGATGACTAGCAAAGCCACCACTAGGAGAGTGACGACAAGGCTAAAACCTTGGGGTCTATGAGCAGTGACTAGAATTGCTCCAGCCTCTCCAATGACTATGAGGAGGAGTGTAGCCACTAGATAAAAAATTTGGAGGTACTCAAGCAACCATACAATGGGCATTTCCCCAATGAGAAAGTAGCTCTTATAGGTGAGCTACTTCTAGCATGACCTTGTTAGTTTGTACTTGGATCTGCATCATGACATTATTACAAATACATGCTTTAGAGTACATTGCAACTTAAATATCAAGAAAGCTATGAAAGAATAAAACATCATTGCAATCTTTCCAAATTAAGAATAATATCTCCATTTTGAAAGCATACCAAATTTGGGCATATCTAAAAGGGAGTCTAGGAGCATCCCTTAAAACCACCATATGCCAAGTGAAGGCCTCTAGATGAAAAGGCATGAAGAAATCAAAAATCTAGAGCCATTAATTCTGAGCTCTTCTACAAAATCAAAAAAATATACATAAAGCTTTCAGTTTGGCCACAAAAAGGACATCTAGGGTTAGGAACCCCCAGATGCTAGAGTTGAGGTCCCAAAGGAAAATCCTAGAAAAGGAGACACTAGGCAAACTAAGAAATCTTTGGCTCAGCAATAGCATGCCAAGCAATGGCAAATCTAAGACTCTTAGTCTTGAGCAAAGATCGGGCACCAACCATTAATACCCCAAACTCGATTTGTAACTAGTCATTGGAGTGGTAGAGTACCACTTCCAATCTTTCTACCAAGGGTGGGATGAGCGAAATTTAGGCTTATGTAACAAATTGGGAGGAACCGCAAAAACTAGAAGATCAATTCTCTGTCAATCTGAATGGGTAAGCCAATACTACACCTACAAGTCCTCTCATGAGCAAAGGCTCATTGTAACCCTAGAGAATAAATCTTCGGGTGTCTTGATACCCCTGTGAAATAAATTCAAAGCACTGGCTCCTTGAATCTTGGCTAGAGGCACCCCTTGAGTGGCAAACAATGGCAACCGCCAAAGGTTTTCTTGATTCATTAAGAGCCCATGTCTGAATCCATTACCAGCCCAACAAAGCCAAGGCTCAATGGCTTCTCAGGACTTCCAAATACCCTTAGCAACAAAGGTACCCTATATGAGAATATGTTCAGAAGTCACAAGAAGGGTTTGAAAACCAATCCCTTTCCAAGTTGGGTGGTTAACCGAGAAGCCTAAAGAAACATAGTGATGTAACAAAATTTTCCAAGCCTTATTGCCAGTGAGAGCCCATATGACCCATTTGGCACAGAGGGAAATCCCCTATTTGTGAGTGGAAAGTAAGCCAAGACCAACAAAATCCTTTAGTAAATAATAGAAATCTTAGGCCACTCTATGAAAGCCATGATGTGAAGCATCAGAAGCCTAGAGGAAGTCCCTAAGAAGATGTTCAAGCTTAAGATATGAGGCTTTGGAAGGAGCCCAAAAAGAGGAGTAATATACATGAGTGGAAGCAAGCACTTTGGAGCATATTTGGAACTTCCCCACGAGTGAAAGGGGCTTAGTGATCTAATACTCCAGCTTCTTCTCAATTATAGCAAGCACAACATTCCACAACTCCACAGGAGATGCTTGGAAAGCAAAGGGAATTCCCAAGAATTTAAGAATGTCACCATGTTGGACCCGTTTCTATCCATATTGCTACAACTAGTGTGGGCCTAAAAGAAAAGATTGTTGATAGCATAGGGTTTTGTGCAATTGAATAGTCGACCCTAAAGCAAGACAAAAGGTATCCAAACATTGCAAGACATTGGTAATATTCTCCTCATCCTCAATCAAAGTGAGGAAAAAATCATCAAAAAAATGGCCATTAACCAATTGAGTGGTTGACTCTAGTAAGGAAATGCCATGCACCAACCCTCAAGAGATTGCATTGGCCAGCAGGTAGCCAAAGCCCTCGGCTACCAAAATATAGAGAGAAGCTGCAAAAGGATAGCCAAGGTGGTGTCTTAACTTATATTAATGCTATAGAAATTTCTTAATTTCCCTCTTTAGAAGAAGCATTGAGAAATTTAGCCTCATTGTGAATTGTAGAAAATTCCATCTATAATATATGTCTATGTTCATAGATTGATGTTGATATACTTAAATTCTAGGAATATCATACTAAGAGTGTATTATTTTGTATACTCAAGAACATAATATGTTTTATATTAATCCTTCCTAATTAAGAGGGAGTGTTAAGTTTGTATTTATAGTCAGATTGATATGATCACAATTCTCATTATTGATGATGATTAGATAAATATTCATATATATATATATATATATATATATATATATGGCTATTTATATTATTAATATACTAACTAATGATGTTTAAACCTTGGAGAAAGAGACATGTCTCCTTTTCTCATACTTATGTGAGATCAAAATATACATTTGGAACATATCTATAACAATGGCAATATAATTACATTTGTAGAAATGATCTTGTTTACTTAAAAAATTTCATATTGTTGCTCACATAGAGTACATGTTTGAGGATGAGGATATTTCTATTATTGGTTGTGACCAATTACAAGATTTACATGTTAAGCATTATGTTTAGTTTGTTCCTAGGAGGAGGCATGTTGATTGGGTTGTTGAGATTTAGGAGATTCTGGTGTTTCATAGAATGATGCAGATGTTGGTTATTTACAGATTAGCTTTCTTGTCCATGATGGAGTGGAAACCTTTGGTGAAGATGAAGATGAAGATTGGATCAGATATTTCTTTGGGAATCAAGGTGTGGGACACACTTTTCTATTTACTTGGGGAGTTTGATGTAGGAGCATCATGGGTTTTCTCAGAGAATGCTTTGGATTTTGTGGAAAAATGCTTAGTAGTTTCTTTGAAGTATTATTGGGTGTTTAGTGAATGTGCTTAGTTAAGCTCGAGTTCATGCTCAATAGATTTTTCTTAGTTATCTCTTGGAAATTCTCAGTTCAGAGATATGTGGCTTCACCGATGAACTCAATGGTTGAAAGGACTCAACAATCTTGGTGGTACTCAGTTGCTAATGGTACTCGGCATATACTGGGATCTTTACATATATTGCATGTATTTGTTATGTTTTTTTGTAGTGTTTCCCAAGTGGCTCAATCATTTAAGAGGCTCAATTATTGGATTACTCAAAAGTTGTGGTTGCTCAACAATGCTTGGGAGTTTGCTCACACTCAGCAATGTGTTGGTACTGACTAGTGTTCTTGGTACATTTAATGCATGTTGTGGGTGATCGAGGTGTGAATCAATCTAGGAGTGTGTGAACACCTATGTGTGGTCTTGGTTATCTCTCCTACATACAATTAATCAGTGTTTGTAAATTTGGGGCTTGTCCTAAGTATTTTGTGTGGTTGTATCGTAGGTTAACACAAGGGTTAACATTTCATATTTAATGTTTGTTGTGAGTTGACTTGTGGCTTAAATGTGCATTTGAGGTAAGGGTTTATTTAATTTGTAACTTGGTAGGAAAATTTGTGGCTTAGTTGGGTATAAATAGGGGGTCTAGGTGGAGTCTTAAGTCATTCATTTAGGGAGTGAGTCATAATCATCCATCTTGGAGAAAAGGATGTGGTAGAAGAGAAATTTTTTAGTAGAGCTAGTGGTTGTGGTTGAAGAAACAAGGAAAATTTTGTTGGGCTTGTGAGAACATGTTTAGATCTCGTGCAGGGTTTCTTCTAGAGTGCTTTTATTTTATAGATCTTGACTAGTTGAGGCTTGCATTGGATCTTGAGGGATCTTGCAGAACTATTACTTTCTTTGTATTTGGCTCTAATCGAGAAGGCCTAATAGCCCAACATGTTATATGTAAACAACTATTTTATGAATAAAGTGTTGTAATTGATATTAGATCTTGCATTTTGTATTTTTTCCACTCTGTGGTTAATTACTAAGGGCTAGGATATCTCTTTGGGGATTCTCTTGCCTTACACTGCCTTAGATTCATAACTAAATTCATCAAAGAGTTCTATAAGATTTAATTAAATATGGACACCAAGAGTCATCTAAGGAGAAGGTGAAGAAATACATTAATTTCTTAAGGCTTAATATTTGAGATGAATCGAGTATTCTAAAAATTACTACAATTGAGGATTCTTGTCAATATGTACTAAAGGAACAAAATAAATTTTAAGGAAATCATAGAAACCTTTGGGGAAGGGATAATAAATTTGATAAGAGTTTTCTTGAAGTTAGTAATTCTAAGAGAAACCTAATAATATGATCTTAAGAGAGGCACTAGAAACATAGATTTTAAAGGTATTTGTTTCAAATGTGGGTGTATTGTGCATAGAGGATTATAATAATTGGAGACTTCTAAGAGAGTCATGGATAAGAATAACCTACTATCATGTGAGGGATAAGATGAATATAAAACTATTGAAGGTATTGTGTTAACTAATATGGGAGACTATCTGATGATTCAAAGAGTCATGTAAGCACAAATAAATATGAGAGTATTAAATGAAGGTGGTTTCTTAAAACTATATGCATATTAAAAGAAAAATGTAAGAAATGGATCACTTGTACTTTAAAATAAAATATTGGTTTCTAGTTTAGAAAGACAAATCTGTTAAGTCTTCTACAAGTCATAATTTGATTGCTATACACAAAAATACATCTAACCAAATAGTATGGTAAATAACAAAATTTAAAAAGATAGTAGTATTCAACTCTTGAAAATAGATGATATTAAAATTTGATAATTCTCATTGAGTACTTATTCAAAGGTTTATAAGATCTCAACCATTTGAGGGGAGACAAATGGTGTGAGTCACATGGCATATCATCATTACCTAATTCATGAAGAGTGGCATAATGGTTTAGTTTTTTCATAAAAGATGCCCAATTTATTTTTTGGCATTTAGTCTTATTTTCTATAGGGTTGTTGATAAATGAGGATCACTTGTAGATGTAATAACATTTCCTTCTTGGTATATGCTTTCCAAATGGAAGCTATGATTATAATATAGGATGAAGAATGGATAGACATGTCCTGTAAAAGGACATGTCTATTCATTACTATTTAATTAATATAATGAAAAATAAATATCTCATATATTTAATATATTAATATATATTATCTCTCTCTCTCTCTCTCACACACACACATATTCTCTCTCTCTCTCTCTCTCTCTCTCTCTCTCTCTCTCTCTCTCTCTCTCTCTCTCTCACACACACACACACACACACACACACACACACATTTTCTCTATAGTTTATGCAACCAAAGATACCAAATATTAACACTCCCTCTTAGCTAGAAAAGATAAAAAAGTTCCATATACAATATGGATAACATATTACCTCAATGTAAAAATAATGATTTCTAGAATGTCAACTCAATTGACTTCCTGGTTTATTGAATGCCAACTCATTCAGAAAATGTCAACTCATTTAACATTTGAAATTCAACTCATTTGACCTTGAATATTAACTCATTTGATATTTGAATGCCAACTCTTTTGACATTCATGAATATCAACTCATTTGACATTCACTAAGTTCTTAAATGTTCATAAGGTATGTACACTCACATTCTCATAATACATACCATATAGACATCAACTATACAAAGTAAATCTATCATGATACACATAGACATCATAAGATATCCATCATAATAGATTAATTTATTCAAAGATCATCAACTTTCAATAACTTTTACAAACACAAGTGATGATCATTTGGAAGTCGTCACTTCCTCATGATGTACATAGAGGTAGACCCATTAAAATCACATGGTCATGATGTATATTCATGAATTACAATCCTCTTGACTGCTAAAATTTATAATCACTAGAGAATCCATTTTAACATGGTTTCCTCCCTTTGATTCTGATATGATCAAGATCTTAAAGGATCAATTGAAACATATTTTTTATCCGCTCCTTCAAAAGAATGTGTGAGACTCCCTCTAAACATCAATTTTCTGAGCTTCTTTACCTTTGAAGAAGGGTCAAACTCTCTCTGAGTTTGAAATCAATCTCCTTTTTTCTACAATAACATTCTCAAAAAATATCAAGGCAAATAGCTCTTATAGTATGTTATAAAAATAAGAGAGATTACTATAATACACAATAATATCATAGTAAATTACATTGATATCTTGCAACATATCAATTATTCCATAAAATCTATCGATTTAGTAAATCTCAAATCTCATATCATTCAATATCATCCTAAATTTTATTTTCAAACATTCTATATGCTTCTATTTTATTTAACACTTCCCATATACCTATTAATATATAGATAAAGTAAGTTACACATATACATTTTACCTTAAGGGGGGTCAATATCCAATTCCTTACCTTAGTTTTTAGTTTTAATTTGTTATATTTCTATATAACACGATGGGCTTCTTATATTAATTCGTTCCATTTAAAATTTTCTTGGTGATGGGTCCCTCAGAACCCATATGTCATGGAAGATTGCTAACATCATATGTTAGGCATACCTTTTTATTGTTTAGCAATTTTAAGGGTGTGCCCATAGGAGGGTGTTAGTATGTGGTGACTGATCAGGAAAGTATTGTGCATACTTCATAAATTCTTTGAAAAAAATTTGGGCCCTATTTTATTAGGATCTTGGGCCAACATGTAATTATTAATTATAACCCTAAAGTGGTTTAATACTTATATAAAAAGGGCTTAAGGTTAGGGATTGTTTCATAGTTGTGATGCAAAAATTGGTTCTTACGGTGGTATTGAGCTATAAGGGATTATGAATTGTAATTAAGTTATAAATATTGGATCGTAATAATATTGTACTTGTTGTTTGGTGGGCGTAGCCTAGGGATTGGGTGAACCGCGTTAAATCGTGGTGTCTTGTATTCTTTTCTGTGTGATCTATTATTTTTTGATATTGGTTATATTTGCATGTAATTTTCATTTATGTCTGTGGTTTAATCCTAACAAGTGGTATCAGAGCAAGGTTATTTTTCATTTATCCTCTGCAGGAGAGTCTCACGGTTGAGTAGGAGTCTCGCGGTCAAGTTGGAATGATGGAAGACAAGGGTAAGCTAAGGGTTGATAGGTTTAATGGGTAGAACTTTTAGTTATGGAAGATGCAAATGGAAGACTATCTTTATCAGAAGGATGTATGGAAGCCATTGGAAGGAAAAGCCAAGAATCGAGGATCTATGTCAAATGATGAATGGGATCTTTTAGATAAAAATGCACTTGGAAGCATTCAATTATGCCTGCCACCATCGATGGCATTTAATATTACAAAAGTGAAGACAATAGAAGAATTGATGAAAACCCTAGCGACACTATATGAAAAGCCCTCTACTTCAAACAAGGTATTTCTCTTGAAGCATTTATTTAATATGAAAATGGTAGAAGGTGAATCTATTGCATATCATTTAAATGAGTTTAATACTATTACTAGTTAGTTATCTTTTGTGGGTATCAATTTTGATGAAGAAATTAGGGCTCTCTTGATTTTGTGTTCTTTTCCTGAAAGCTGAAATGGCTTGGTAATGGTTGTGAGTAATTTTCTTCTTGGATCAAGTACCCTAAAATATGATGATGTGATTGGTGTTGTTTTGAGTGAGGAAACATAGGAAATCCTTAGGTGGATCTACATCAGGAAGTTCTTTTAATGCACAAAGTAGGGCAGAATGACTAAGAGAGGAAGTAATTCTAGAAATTGTGTAAAATTAAGAGGAAAGTTAAATGGGAAGAGGCCTCAATCGAGAGGACCGAACGACTACTGGTATTGTGGGAGACTAGGGCATAAAAGGAAAGATTGTTGAAATCAAAATAAAAATGAAGGAGATAAACCAGATGGAGACAAGGAGGAAAATGTGGTAAGTAACAAATTCAAAGATCATGCTTTGCTTTCATCTTTAGAAAGTGTTGATGATTCATGGGTTTTAGATTCTGGTGCTTCATTGCATGCTACACCTCATAGAGGTTATTTCATTGATTATGTCCAAGGGGATTTTGAACTTGTTTATTTGGGGGATAATGAACCTTGTTAGATCTTTGGAAAGGGAAAAGTTAAGATTAAGTTGTAGAATGGGAATTATGAGCTATGACATGAGGTAAGACATGTTCCAAGACTAAGTAGGAATTTAATTTCCATAGGGCAACTTGGTGATGAAGGTTGTGTAGTTACTTTTAATGATAAAAATTGGAAGGTTTCAATAGGTTCCCTTGTAGTAGAAAAAAGTGTGAAAGTAGGAACCTTATATCTTTGTATAGGTCATATTGTTCCTTCTACTTTAATTATTTCAAAAAAAAATGAATGTTTAAGAATAGTTGTTGTAGTTGAGCAGGGAGAACAAATAGCTATTGTAAATTCTAATATAGTGTTGTGGCACAATAGAATTGAGCACATGAGTGAGAAAGGTATGAAAGTACTTCATTCAAAGAATGTTTTACCAGGTCTAAAATGTTTTAATATGAATTTTTGTGAAGTTGTGTGTATGGAAAATAAAAAAGAGTTAGTTTTGTGAAGACTGGGAAGGAAAACAAAAAGAAGGAATTAGAGCTTGTGCATACCGATGTATGGAGACTAACTCGGGTATCTTCCCTTGATGTCTCTCATTATTATGTTACATTTATTGATGACACAACTAAAAAATTATGGGTTTATTTCTTTAGATAGAAATCTGATGTATTCAAACTTTTAAGAAATAGAAATGCTTGGTTGAAAATGAGACTGGTAAAAAAAAATTGTCTCAAATCTTATACTGGTGGTGAGTATTATAGTCATGAATTTGAAGATTATTTCTCCACTAATGGTATTTGTAGACAAAAACTATTCCAAGAACTCCATAGGAAAATAGAGTAGCTAAATGCATGAATAAGACTATAATGGAGTGTGCAAGGAGCATGAGGTTGCATGTTGGGTTGCCCTTACACATGTAGGTAGAGGCTATGAATACTAATATATATTTAATTAATAGAGGTCCCTCTACTCCTTTGGGTTGTGGTATTCCAAAGGAAGCATGGATTGGTAATAGGTGAGCTATTCTTTTCTCAAAACCTTTGGTTGTGAAGCTTTTGCTCACATAGATTCTTAAAATAGAACCAAGATGGAAGCTAAGTCAAAGAAATGTGTATTTTTTGGATATGAAATTAATGAATTTAGTTATAGGCTTTGGGATTTTGAAAATCATAAAATTGTAAGAAGCAGGGATGCCATATTCAATGAGAAAGTATTGTACAAAGATCTATTGTAGCAACATGAGAAGAAAGAAGATGGTTATATAGTGTTGGATGATACTCCAAAAGTTGATGTTCTAGCCATTCCTCATGATGTGCAACAATTGCAACAAAAAATACCACACACACCAGTGAATGTTGGACAATCAACAAGGCAAATTAGACCTCTAAAAAGATTTTCTCCCTCTTTGTATTCAATTTTACTTAATGATGCTGGTGAACCTAAATGTTATGATGAAGTTGTGCAGGTGCATACTAAGATTCAGTGGGAGTCTACAATGAAAGATGAAACAAACTCTTTGCTAAAGAATAAGACATGGGATTTATGCAAGTTACCTACAAGTAAAAGAGTTTTATAGAATAAGTGGGTTTACAGGTTGAAAGAAGAAGGAGGAGGTAAGAAAATATTTAAAGCTAGGTTAGTTGTAAAAAGATTTGCACAAAAAAAGGGCATAGATTTTGATGAGATATTTTCTCTTGTTGTTAAAATGACTTCTATCTATATAATGTTTATATGTTGATGATATACTTGTAGCTGAGTCTAGCATGGATCATATTAAGGGGTTGAAATGCCAGTTAGCACATTCATTTGCTATGAAGGATTTGGGGGCAGCAAAGAAAATCCTTTGTATGAAGATTTACAAAGATAGGAAGAATAAAAAATTGACACTATCTTAGGTTGATTATGTTGAGAAGGTGTTGCAATGTTTCTCTATGGAGAATGCTAAAGCTTTCAGCACACCTTTACTTGGTCATTTGAAGTTGACTAAGGAGATGTGTCCCAAGACACAAGAAGAGGATGATAAGATGTCCAAGGTACCCTATGCTTTAGTTGTAGGAAGCTTGATGTATGCTATGGTATGTACCAGGCTAGATATTGCACATGCAATGGGAGTTGTTAGTAGGTATATGAGTCATCCAAGAATTGAGCATTGGAATGTAGTCAAGTGGATTCTTAGATATTTGAGAGGAACATCTAATAATTATTTACACTTTAGGAGCTCTACTACTAATTTATAGGGCTATGTTGACTCAGATTTGGTAGGGGATATCAATAACAGGTAGAGTACTATAGGTTATGTCATTACTATTGGTGGGGCAGCCGTGAGTTGGATTTCTATGTTACAAAAGGTTAATTTTTTATCCACTATAGAGGCAAAGTATATAGCTGCTACAAAGGTAGCCAAGGAGATGACATGGCTTCAATTCTTCTTGGAAGAATTGGGACATCCTCAAAAGGATAATTATTTGTTTAGAGATAGTCAAAGTGTCATTCATCTTGCCAAGAATTAAGCTCTGCATTCAAAGATGAAACACATACAGTTGTGGTACCATTTCATTCGGTCAGTTTTGGAGGATGGATAGTTAAAGTTGGACAAGATACATATAAATGAAAATCTAGCAGATATGTTTAAAAATGTAGTAACAAGGGAGAAGTTGAACTCCTCTTCAACTTTGGTTGGTCTTTTAGACTGAATAGATATCCATGAACAACAGAGTCTAGAGTGGTTTGATCTAGTGGGAGCCCCATATGGTAGCGATATTGCTATAGGATCAGTCTCCAAGTGGGAGATTGTTGTTTAGTGTGGAGCCTGATCAGTCCCTAAGTGGGTGATTATTAGTTTGTGGTGACTGATTAGGAAAGTACTGTACATACTTCATAAATTCTTTGAAAAAAATTTGGGCCCTATTTTATTGGAATTTTGGCCAACATGTAATTATTAATTATAACCCTAAAGTGGTACTTGTGTAAAAAGGGCTTAGGGTTAGGGATTGTTTCATAATTGTGATGTGAAAATTGGTTCTTGCGGTGGTATTGAGCTATAAGAGATTACAGATTGTAATAGGGATGTAATTACTAGATCGTAATAATATCAAACTTTTTGTTTGGTGGATGTAGCCTAGGGATTGGGTGAACCATGTTAAATCTTGGTGTCTTGTGTTCTTTTCTATATGATCTATTATTTTTAGATATTGGTTATATTTGCATGTAATTATTATTTCTATCTATGGTTTAACCCTAATAGAGGGACCACCATTAATATTCAAAAGGGTATCCAAGTGGGGTGAGTAGAAGATTTTTTAGTTTTTCTTTGCCATCTTTTGATTGTAGTTTGTTCCACACTTTCAATAATAGGTGTTCCCTTTATTAAATCATTTTCTCTTTTACATTTGAGTAGGGAGCTAAGGGCCTATTTGGTTGGTGGAATATAAATTAAGCATTGGCATTCATAATGTTGGCTTCAAGATTCTAGAATCTAGAATCCAAATTATGGTTAGGGAATTCAATTTGGGACTATTTGATTTACCAAGAATTTATTGCGAGAATACAGATTTCCTCCATTTGGTTGCACATTGTGGAATTGGACTATTGACCAAAATAACATGCAAAATATTATCATCCAGTTGTAGCTTATGGATGTAGGTTTTGCATACAATTTATTAATTGTGTGTTGTCCTTGATGTTACACAAATGTCATATCAATTGTCAGTTAGTGCATGTCGATCACACTTGGTCAATGAAGACAATTTTCCTATTCTACCAAGCATTCCTGAGTTTACTCTGTGTACAAGGAAGTTTCTACCAAGCTCACTCGATTGACAAAGGGAAAGTTGAATAGAGTCATTTTTAACCAAGTTCACTCAGTTACTAAAGGTATTTTGTAAGTTTATAGTGTTAACTAAGCCTCTGTTGGTTAACACATGAAATTGCTTCAGAATTAGTTTATACCAAGCTTGGTCGGCTACCAAAGGATTTTCTTATTTTGGCATGTAAAGCTTAATTAATTTACCTAATGATTCTAGCTGACTAAGGTGATGAATATTGGTTATTCTAATTTTTATTTGAGTTGACTTGACAATCTGAAAGGTTTAAGTAAAAGGTCAAGTTGTGATTTCAAAGTATGTGATGTGATATGCAAGTTGAATTAGTTGAAAGAGATAAGAAGAGGAACCAAACTTGAAGGATGAGTAGATATCCTTATGGAGAATAAATGTATTAATTGATTAGGAAGGATCAAGTATGAACCAGAGCAGACATCTATAATCAATAATTCAATTGCATCACAATCAGGTCATTTCATTATTACTTTCTAACCATTGTAGCAGTGAACTAAAATCTCTTAATAGAGTTGGTTTAATAGCCAATTCTAAATCCTCTAATAAGGTGGCAATTCTATTAAATTTTTTTAAGACCTTGTGCAAGGCCACTCCTAACAGGGTGATTCAATCCCTTAACAAGGTAGCACCTAAAAATGTGTTTTGTAACCTTTAACAGGGTTGGCTCCTAATAAGGCTCACTTTAGAAGAATAGTAACTAGTTACATTGGGGTATGTGCAGTCATGGTGTACCAAACTATGGCCTTAAGTGGCAGTGAAAAATAGGCAAATCAGGGTTATGTCAACTTGACACATAATTTTAAAGTGGTTCTGGACTTTATATCAAAAAGTTGTAAGAAAATAATCTATAGGAAATTTAATCTAGTTTCTAAACTACAAGGCCTTATCTGGAGAAAAAATTATTTGATTGGTCAAAAGTTTGGATTTTAATGCAGTACTACAAAAATTTCAGGAAAAAATAAAAAGTAGGTGTATGTCTAACCACCTTAATCATAATCAAATGATAATATTTTTAAATATAATTCTAGACATAAAAAGTAGACTCATGCTTGGATGTGACGCATATTTTTGGCAATTTTTATTCCAAATTAATAATTAATTATGAATTTTCTACTATACTATTTTCAGAATTAAAAAACTCTTGTGTCTGACCACCTTAACTAGTTCAAAAAAAATCAAAATTAAGTTTTTTTTTCTTTTTCTTATACTAGTCAAAGCATAGAATGTGACGCATCTTTTGGATTTCACAAATCTTATACGGTTTGCAAGTTATAGCTATTTTTCAACCAGTATGTCAATCAACACTTTGTAGCTAACTCCATTAGAAAATAAGTAATAATTACTTATTGAACTCATAATTTGACAAAACTTACATTTATGAAAAGCTAAGAACATTCTTAACAAACCCTTTTCATTACATCAAATTTTGGTTAAAAAAAAGTTGTCAGCTACATGCTTGAAGTAAAAAACACATAAGAACATGCCAAAAACACATTTTCGGTATGTTTTAAAGATGACCATATAAGGTTGGTATTGAAAGATATAGTAGAAATTATAAAGGTATTAATTATTTTCATTTAGTATCAGGATGGGTGGGAAAAAAATGGGAATAGATTTTGAAATTCTTTGAGGCATTTCAGAACTACATATTTTTCAGATCGCCACTTTTTGGCACACCATGATCCTGCACATACCCATTGGTGGTTTTTCTCAAATTGGATTTCCACGTTAAATCCTAGTGCCTCATGTGTTCATGTTATTTCTTTCATGCTTGCAAGTAATTATTGATAACATCTTAAGAGTCACTAAAGTAATTCACACTCTATATTTACCAAGTTACAACAATTCTTGTGTGTTAACCGAGTAACAACAGTAATCAATTTTATCAATTTGAATTTTATAGTTGGCATCTAAAGGATCTGAGATTTATTTTAGTGGTAAACAATTCACCCCCCTCTCAGTTACTCCTCTTATAATTCCAACAATTGGTATCAGAGCTTTTGGTGCTTGTAGAAAATATTTCAAGGACCTAAGCTAAAGATTAGGATGTCTTACTAGAAAGAGATTCCAAAGTTGAACAAAGATAATTTTTTAGCATGGAAAGGACTTATGAGGCTTTATCTAGCTACCATTAGTAATTTAAGATGCAAATATCTTGATTAAGAATATAAAACTCCCACTGGAACATTATCAGTTGATGATATTGTTAAGAAGAAGGACCATCACATTATGATGATTTGCATTGCATCTACTCCCAGTTATGCTAAATTTAATGAGTCAAAGATTATAAAATTGCTTTTGATATGAAGAACAAGTTGAAAGAAATCTATGGAGGTGATGACAATGTAAGAAGAGCCAAAACAAACAGCCTTAGAGGACAATTTGATCAAATGAGGATGAGAGAAGATGAAAATGTTGCAAAATATGTGGAAAGAATCAAGGCCACTATTAGTGTAATCAGAGCATTTGGAGGAGAAATCAAAAAAGAAATTGTTGTAAGTAAAGTACTCAAAACTTTGCTTCCCATATATGCAATCAGAGTGTCTGTTATTCAAGAAAAGAGATGTGATCCAAATAAAAAGTTAAGTTTGGATGCCCTAGTAGGAATATTGACAACTTTTGAACTAGATAACTTTGACAACTATGTTCCTACTTCCAAGAATATTGAGTTTGCATTTGAAGCTAAACTCTCACTCAAAGAAAAATGCAAGAAAATAAAAGATAATCAATCAAAAAGTGAGGAAGAAACTGAAGAAAGTTCTAATAGTGATCTTGAAATTGTTGAAGCTCTACTTGCAAAGAAATATTCTAGGAGTAGAGGAAAGTACAAAGGTAAAATCTCTCTAATATATTTTTCTTGTGAAGAAATTGGTCATATTGTTGCTAGGTGTCCAAACAAAGGAGACAAGGAAGAGAAGAAAAGCCACAAGTGCAATGGCAAGAAGGAATTCAAAAGTCACAAATCCTACAAAGACAAAGGTTAAAAAAGTTTTTTTATGGCTAAAGATTCTAATAATAGTGAAGATGAAATAGTGTATATTATTGTCAAAAATGAATCTAATGATGAAGGAGATAAGATGGCACATGTTTCTCATGTTAACAAAAATGATACATGGATCATAGATAATGCATGTTCTCACCATATGACTAGAGACAAAACTAATTTGAACATTTTGAACACTATGATAGAGGTAGTGTAAGGTTTGGAAACAATGAACCTTGTCGCATAAAAGGGAAAGTTTGAATCTCATTAACCAATGAACTTGTATGTGACAATTCCTATTGGGTTGAAGGACTAAAGTATAATTTATTGAGTGTGGCATAGTTGAAAAACATTGGATTCAAGGTAGAATTCATGAATAGCAAGGCAAGACTATTGGATAACCAAGGAAATCTGATTGGATCAGGCAGGCAAACAAAAGGTAACCTATTTTATCTTGATCCTGGTGATTGTTCATGTTTTATTGCTCAAGTAGAAGAAAGTTGGCTATGGCATAGAAGACTATGTCATGTAGACTTTGATAATATGGTCAAGATTAGAAAAATTAGAAGAGTAAGAGGTCTTCCTAATTTAAAGAAACCTGATCTTGGATTATGCAAGAATTGCCAAATTGGTAAAATGGGAAAGACTAGTTTTAAGAGCAAAAACTATTAGTCAGAAGATGTCTTGGAAATTGTGCATACTAATTTATGTGGACCCATTGGAATAGAGACTTATAGTGGAAAAAAAAATTTCATTCCTTTTGTTGATGATTATTCTAGAATGACGATTGTTATGTATCTTAGAGAAAAATTAGAAGCTTTTGAGAAATTCAAATGGTATCTTGCTAGAGTAGAAAAGGAAACTAGAAAAAGATTGAAATGCTTAAGATCAGATAGAGGTGGTGAATTCATCTCAAATGAATTCAACAATTTTTGCATTGAAAGAGAAATCAAAAGAGAAGTATCAGCCCCTGGCACTCCTGAGCAGAATGGAATAGCTAAAAGGAGAAATAGATTCATTATGGATTGTTCAAGAATACTAATGATTGAGAAGAATGTTGCTATCAAATACTAGAAGGAAGCTATCATCACTACAGTTCATACTTTGAACCAAGTTCAATTGAAGAAGGATTCAAACAAAACTCCCTATGAACTATCGTATGGCTACGAACCCAATGTAAGTTACTTGAAAGAATCTAGAAAAGACAAATTTGATGTAAAAGGGGATGAATGTATATTTCTAGGATATTCTTACAGAAGTAAAACATGCAAATGTATGAATTTGTCTACTCACAAAATCATAGAAAGTGCACATGTAAGAATTGATAAGTTTGTAGAAAAGAGTGAAGAATAAAGTAAAAAGGAGCCAAAATATTATAGAAGATTTGTCTACTATGAACTAATACATTTCCAAACATATCTAACAAAAAGGAGACTTCATGTCCCAAGCTCTCCAAATCTCCATCAATTACCAAGTTGCATGAAGTGCAACCAAGTCATAAGGACCCGAGTCACATTCAAAGGATACCAAGTTAGTGCATACTAAGTTTGAAGAACCTGAGCCATAGATAGAAGGAACTGAGCCAGAAGTTGAAATTCAAAATTAAGACAGTGCAATTCATTCAAAAGTCAAAGAACCTGTATTGGCTAAATATATTAGAAGGCATCATGCACCTAATCAGATTATTAGAAACAAATTTGATGGAACAATGACAAGAAGAAAACTAAAAGGTACATGTTTACTTGCTAAATTTGAACCTAGAAGTGTTAAAGATGAATTGGAAAATAAAAGTTGGATTGAGGCTATGAATGAAAAAATAGAACAGATAGAAAAGAATAAAATTTGGACTCTTGTACCTAGGCCCAAAGATAAAAATGTGATTGGCACAAAATGAGTTTTCAGAAATAAGCTGAATGAAGATGGAAAAGTGTCAAGAAACAAAGCAAGGTTGGTATGTCAAGGTTATTCTCAAGAATAAGGTATTGATTACAGTGAAACTTTTTCCCCTGTTCCAAGATTAGAAGGTGTTAGCACTTTACTTGCTTATGTAGCTCATAGAGGATTCAAAGTATATCAAATGGATGTTAAATCTGCATTCTTGAATGGAATTTTTGATGAGGAAGTCTACATTGAAAAACCAGAAGGTTTTGTTGATCTACAAAAAAGGGTTATGATCTACAAATTACACAAAGCCCTATATGGTCTCAAAAAAGCTCCTAGAGCCTAGTATGAAAGACAATATAACTATCTGATATAGATCAGTTTCCAAAGAACAAATGATAACAACAGCCTATACATCAAGGAAGGACCAAAGAAGAAGATTTTATTGGTAGAAATATGTGTGGATGATATTCTATTCATAAAAAATGATGATTTTTTCAAAGCATTTTTAGAACAAATGAATAAGGAATTTGAGATGTGCATGTTTGGTGAAATAAAATTCTTTATTGGATTGTAGATTCAACAGAATAGAGATGGTATCTATATCACTCAATCTAAGTACATCAAAAAGATAATCAAGAAATTTGGAATGGAGGATTCAAAACCAGTTGGAACTCCCATGTGTACTAGAATTAAGCTTAGAAAAGATGATAACTTTAAAGAAGTAGATCAGACCTTATATAGATCAATAATTAGGAAATTACAATATGTGGTACATACAAGACCTAACATTGCCTTAGTAGTTGGGAAAGTGGCAAGATTCTTAGCTAAACCTAGAGAAAACCACATGATGGCAATAAAAAGAATCTTGAGATATTTGAAAGGTACTGAAGACTATGGCTTATGGTACAAACTTGGAGGCAATCTTGACCTAAAAGTATTTACTGATGTTGTTTGGGTAGGAAATCTTGATGATAGAAAGAGCATCAATGGTGGAGCATTCTTTCTCTGTAAAAGGTTGGTATCTTGGACAAGCAAGAAGCAAAATTGCACATCTCAATCCATAGCAGAGGAGAATATGTAGTAGCACCAGTAAATTGTTCTAACATTGTTTTGTTTAAATAGTTGTGGGAAGGAATAAAGGTTGAAATCAAAGACCCAATAATGATGTATTGTGATAACACAAGTGCAATCAACATATCAAAGAATCCAATGATGCATTCCAAAACAAAGCACATTGCTATCAAATATCACTTTGTAAGAGAATTAGTACAAGACAAAGAAATCATATTGGAATATGTGCATACAAAAGAACAAATTGCAGATATGTTCACCAAGCCATTACCTAAGGATGCATTTTTGTATCTAAGAGGTAAGCTAGGGGCCATTACCCTATTTGAAGCTCACTAAATAAAGTGTAGTGATGCATCAACATAAACCAAGTTGAAGATCAATTAGTTGATGCAATATTGGCAAGGACATATTGCAAATGAAACTGTACTCAAGGTACATTGGTACTAATCAGAATTATCTTTGGCATGTGTTGTCAAAGAGGGAGAAATCTACTATCATATCTTTCTAAAATTTTGCAAAGGGAGAAGTTGAGAAGTTCATTCACAGAGGGAGAATACTATTAGAGAAGTTTTTGGCATAAAATCAAAGAGGGAGAAACTTTTTGATAGAGGGAGTCTTGTTCTCAAAATTTCATTATGCTATGACATGTTGTGTTGTCATCAATGCTAAAGAGGGAGATTATTGGATACAATTGATTAATTGTGTTGTCTTTGATGTTACAAAAATTTCATGTCAGTTTCCAATCAATGCATGTCGAGCTCACTTGGTTAGTGAAGATAGTTTTCCTAGTCTATCGAGCATTCCTGAGTTTACTCTATGTAGAAGGCAATTTCTACCAAGCTTACTCGAGTGTCGAAGGAAGTTAAGCATAAAAGAGTGTTAACCTAGTTCACTTGGTTAACAAAGGGAAAGTTGAACAGATTCAAGGTTAGCTAAGTTCACTTGGTTACCAAAGGTATTTTTTAAGTTCGCAGTGTTAACCGAGCTGCTATTGGTTAACACAAGAAATCGCTCTAGAATCAGTTTCTACCGAGTTGGGTTGGCTACCAAAGGATTTTCTTATTTTGGCATCTAAAGCTTAATTAATCTACCTATTGATTCTAGCCGATTGAGGTGATGAATATTGGTTATTCTAATTTGTATTTGAGCTGACTTGACAATCTAAAAGCTATAAGTAAAAGGTCAAGTTGTGATTTCAAAGTATGTGATGTGATATGCAAGTTGGATGAGTTGAAAGAGATAAGAAGAGAAAGCAAACTTGAAGGATGAGCAGATATCCTTGTGGAGTAGAAAAGTATTATTCGATCAGGAAGGATCAAGTATGAACCAAAGTAGAGATCTATAATCAGCAATTTAGTTGCATCACAATCAAGTCATTTCATTATTACTTTCTAACCATTATAGCAGTGAACGAAAATCTCTTAACAGAGTTGGTTTAATAGCCATTTGTAAATCCTCTAATAAGGTGGAAATTCAACTGAATTTTTTCAAGACCTTTTGTAAGGCCACTCTTAATAGGGTGATTAAACCCTTTAACAGGGTCGCACCTAACAGTGTGTTTTGTAACCTTTAATAGGTTGGCTCCTAACAGGGCTCACTTCAGAAGAGTGAAAAATGGTAACAAGTTACATTGGTGGTTTTTCTCAAATTGAGTTTCCATGTTAAATCCTCATGTCTCATGTGTTCATGTTATTTCTTTCATGCTTGCAAGTAATTATTGATAACATCTTAAGATTTTCTAAAGTAATTTACACTCTATATTTATCAAGTTACAACAATTTCTGTGTGTTTACCGAGTAATAGCAGTAATCAATTTTATTAGTTTGAATTTTATAGTTGACATCTAAGGGATCTAGGATTTATTTTAGCAGTAACTGGTTCACCCCCCACTCAATTACTCCTCTTATATTTCTAAAAGTAGGAAGGTCCTAGATTCAAATTTACAATGATTGCTTACCAATATCTATCTATAATGTGAATCAATCATTGAGATGTGGTAGAACAAAAATAAAAAATAAAAAATTGAATAGCAATACTTTATCATTGCTTGTAACCAAAGATTTATTTGAAATGTTGACTAATGGCTTCGGGTAACCATTTAATTTTATGTGAATCCTAGGAATAAATTAATGCATTTAGTGGTAGTAACTCTTAAAGAGATCGAAGGAATGCTAAGATGGGCTTAGATGCGAGCAACCAATCAACAAATATAGATCTTGGTTTGGTAGTTTCCCAACTCTTTAAAAACTCCTATAACAGTTGGGAACCTATGAAAGGCATGTAAAGCCACTTGTTATTGCCATCCACAAGCTCAATTGGAGCCCATAATTCCTTCTCCTTGGGAAAGTTAATGAAAAGAGCCACTGATATTTGTTCTTTCCATCCATTGTGAACAACCGAATGCTCCACACTATAGAATCTATCATTGCTCCATACCTACACAACCCATATTCTCTCCAAAATTATGCAAATCTCCTACTTTTATCAATACAAATCATAAACATTGAGTAAGAGGAATTCAATATACCTTGAGAAAATCACCTATGAAGACAAAAAATGAATTGGGAAAAGGCTTCACATTCAACCATTTCCCTTCCTTGGATCTAATCTGGAGACCTTCCCACAAAAAAATTAAATTTCAAAAACTTGTGCAAAAATGGGTGTCCCCAAATGGGCATCCAGATGTCAAACCAAATTAAATTTTACTTTAGTTGAAATCCTCATTTTCAAAAAATGGGATTTAAAGTGGGAATTAAAATGGGAATTCCAAATAACAAGTATTTTCAAGGAATTTGGAATTCTTGTCTTGGGGGTCAAATGGGGATACCGATGCTACTTTTTCCCGATTCCAATTCTGATTGTGTAGACCCAAACAATGGATTAGAAATTTTTCAAAATTTTGAATGCTAATTCCATTCTAATTCTAGCTACCAAATGAGCCTTAAGAGATTGCCACAAATACATTGGCAATGTGAGTCATGCATTAGTTATCATTGGTTTGATCATCTAGACTTGTTTGTTATTATTATTTCATGGGTCTCTCTTCCCTTTCCTTATTCTCTCTCTTATTGATTGAGGCCTTCTTCAAATGGATATATAAGAGGAACAATGTGGATCATTATTAAGATTTGGTGTGTCTTGGGACACTCAGCTCATGAGGAAATTTCTAGAATGGGAGATCATTTTCATCTTGGGTACCAAGGTCAAGTTATAGAGTTATTGACTCAGCCTATAATAAAGCATCGTATCCTGAATGCTACATTTCTACTTTTCTCTCACATCCCAATGCTAAAAGAGAAAGTGGCCCCAAGAATTTCACCCATATGATTGTGAATGCAACAATAAGTCAAACCCAAGAACCATACGATGTAGCTCTAAAAATAGACTCAAGCACAAGGAGACTTTTGAGAACATTTTTTTGGCACTCTATAAAATGACGTTGATGGACTCTATATTTTGCCTCAAACTCTCACTAGTAGAATTAGTCTGAATGGGAGCCCAACCTTCAAATGCCTAGATTGTAGGCATACATGCATGGCTTAAAGAAGTTGTTAAGAACTGGAATAGCTTTTCTAATTTTCTTCAAGATTGGGGCAATACAGTAATGGTTTTGCTATAGGAAAGATCTCATGATTGGTTTAACTCGATAACCAATGCTCTAGACCTGCTAAATATATCCTTTTCAAAAACTAGCCAGTAAACAAATACATTTCATCTAGTTATGATTCAACATTCACATATTTATAGTTTTTCCTTTTGATTTGAACTGTCTTCTCCACATAGGCTATTGATTTTGATCTCATAGAGTATGTTTCTACAAAATTTCCAAACTCTCCTTTTGTTCTTGAATTCATTCAATATTTTATTATTCACTTATATATTTGCAACATGGCCCTAATACCATGTTGATAAATGAGGATTGCTTACAGATGTAATACATTGCCTTCTTGATACATGGTTTCCAAATGGAAGCTATGCTTATAATATAGGATGAAGAATGAATAGACATGTCTTTTCATTATTATTTAATTAATATAATGACATATCCCCTCTTTCATTCACCTCAGAGGACTATTAGAATTTCATAACATCCTAAGATGAGAAGAGATAACGAAACCAAATTTGTCTAGCTGAGAAATAATAATTAAAATAGATTCAATGTATTATTATATATCTAGGCCTATTTACCTTGCAAGAGAATTCACTACTAGAGGGAATCTCCACATTCTCATATCATCTTGAATTTTTAATCATTTATCATTTGGCATCTTTGTAACTAAATTTCATTTGAAGAAAATCTCCACTTTCTCCTTATCTTGAATTTCTAAGTTATACTAATTGACATCATTATAGCTTGATTGTCCATATTACTTAAATAATATCATAAATTTTAAAAAAATTCTAAAATGATGATTTACAAAAAAAAATCAGATAAAAATTTTCTAGTTGAAAAAAACTCCACTTTTTCCACATCTTTAATTAAGCTGACCTTTGCTCCCAATTTTTACAGTGTTTTGCTGGAATATTGTTAGCCCGAATGATTTTTGGATTATATGGTGGATTTTCTGATATGCAACATTTTTTAGAAATTTCTAAAAAATAGTATTTAATCTTGTCCTAGAAACTTTCTAATTTTTCCTTTTATATGTTTTAGTTGATTTGCACAAATGATTAATGATAGTTTTAAATGTTGTTTGTTGAATGGCCCGAGTGAAAAAAAAAAGTGTTTTAAGAGATTATCACTTTTTGTTTAATGTCTTTTGTCTTTTTGGATAAGAGAAAGAATGAAATAGGGTATTTGTTGAAGTGTGGTATGCTATGAAGATTTCATTGAAAGGTTAAATATACTATAAATTTTGTAAAATTTCCAGCTTGCAATCGGATTAAAATCTTTGCATTCATCTAAGTGATGCATTTTCATTCAAATACATTATTTTACTTGATTTTTTTTTAAAATTTTGGAATCTTTGTCACATGACATGAGAGTTTTTCTTTTCTCACTCTAGTTATATTATGGATTAAAAAAATTGTTGCTCCATGCAAAGATCTAATGATTGTCCTAGAAGGAGGCTTCTAGTCTATATTTGGTGATTTCTTCCCTCTTTCTTTTTCACACTCTCGTTGGACAATTTTACATGGAGGTGCAAAGTATAGGCTGATTGAACAAGGCTTTGTGGTAAGACATGAAAGATTTGTAGAAAACTACAAGCTCTACTCAATAATCCATTTTACAAAATGCCTAGAGTTAATGATGCTATTGTTTATGTATTAAAATTCATGATTGAGAAACGGAAAATTCATTAGAGTATATTTTTGTAAACACTTCCTTGTGAGAGAAGTTTCCTCTTGGTGAAAACTAGCTCTGATACCAATTGTAAATATATAAAGGGAACAATTATATTAATGAAATATTTGATACAATAAAATCCATGACTATACAAGTCATTTATGGAAAGCTCATTGAACACGAAGAGATAAGAGGGAGAAGGAACAATTGTGACTGTTGGACTTCATATCCCAACAATCTTCCTCGTGGTCCAACTGACAAAGCCATGCATCATGGCATCCCTTGCTTCCTATTCTGCACCTCAGAAAAGAACAAGGCCTAGAGAAGACCTCGATGTTGCCAAACCTTGTTCTAGCACATTGCGGAAGAGTCTTCTCCAAGTTACATCAGAATTACAAATATCTCTTTTGTAATGCAGCCTACAACTCACATAGTTTGCATCATTCCAATTCCATTCCTTACTGAGCAATGAGTGAAAATTATAAAGGTTGTTGGGACTCATTCATCAACAAAATTAACAAATGCATTGATTAAGGAAAGTGAATTCCCCAAATCATGAATATAGGTGCCGATTAATTGCCTCCTTCTGTGACTTCCTCTTGAGCCACCCAAGTCCATGGGTATTAAACCATCTTGTATATTTTATTTACTAAAGCTAAGATCAACCCTAGTTACATCTTCTCCTTCATTAAATGTCCCTTCATCTTCTTGCTCAACAAAATTTTTGTATGCTCCTTTACAATCTTGTATAGAGAAAACCAGAGTTAATGCATTCCATTCTACTTCTACTACTACAATCTGCAATAATAAATCATCAGAGTCCTTATTCTCTGACATGTCAAAGGCATTTGGATCATGCACAACCTTGAGCTCCTGACTCTCTCCAGCCTCCTTGAGCTCTATAATCCTCATGCTCCTTTGATCCTTAGTTGCCAACCCGAAAGCCTCTTGTGATTTATTTTTACAAAGCAGAAACTTCTTTGTGAACAAGTCATATGTTTTTTTCAAGAAAAGAGTCCTCTTCCAAGTAAACCTCAGCTTCCTTATCTTCATCCTCGCTTGCTTCAACATCCTCCTCTTCAGTCCAATCCAAATTTTCAAGAAATTGTTCGATAATAAAATATGCATCATCATCTTCTTCCTCCATCTCTGTTCAAGGAAAACTAGCTCTAATACCAATTGTAAGTTATTAAACGAGCAGATTAAATCAATCAATGAAGAAGACAAAATATAATGACACAACTATTTATCGTGGTTGGGCAAAACTTTGCCTACACCGACACCTAAAAAAGAGAACAATTATATTAATGAAATATCTTATATAATACAATACATAACTGCACAAGTCATTTATAGAAAGCTTATCAAATACTAAGAGACAAGAAAGAAGCAACAGTCGCAACTGTTACACTTCATATCCCAACAATAATAACTATTGCAATTCTACTCCACGTACGATACCCAAAAAAGATGAAGAAGAAATACGAAAGACTACAACAAAATTATTATCATGTCTGTATCAAGACATACCCCACTGAAATATAATTGATCAGCTGGTTGTGCTCCATTGGACGTAGGATTCTGCAACGACAAGAAATCTTAGTTTCTTTTCAACTTATAACACTCAACCATCTTTCTTCTCATTCTCCAACGTCTATATAAATCTCTCAAATCACTCGTCATTTCACGTTAGGATGCATTAGAGCTTCTAAAATTCTGGATCGTACATAATATCCCTGTGAGCTTACAAGTCTTGATATTTTCTGCTTATATAGGGTAATGGTATTGTACCAGATATTCTGGTATATACATTTATAGTCAACAAGGAATTCTTTCAACTTCATTTGTATATTGCGCCTGCATATGTTATATGAGTTGGTAAGTCATTGGGCACTCCTATTTTCAAAATGTCGTACCTATTCCTTTATATTCTTAGTAATCAGCAGGTTCAAGCTGTTTGTTGAAAAGAGCAATATACTGTAGTGACACATTGGAGAGAAGCAATATATCATTTCATGCCCAACAATAGTAAGCTGGCAGACCTCAAGCGCTTCCAAGATTTCTTAAAAGGATGAGCATCTCATGCAAACGTAGGATGATGTGACTGTAACCGCGAAACTATTTAATGATTAAGATGTTCAGGTTGGCTGCTAGTACGTGTGCAACGGACTAGATTCACATCCCAACTTTCAACATTCAGATTCTGATTCATCATTCAACTTACATTTTGGGTTCTTTGTCATCTGATCTAACTATAGGGTTGTTTCAGCAATCCTTTCATCTTCTTTTCAATGAGTTCGATAGATGGGAATAACAATGTATTTTGGAAATCATTCTATTAGCTATATATAGAGATTTGTGGTATTAGAGTATGAGTTAATATAATATTTAATAAAAATAAAATTTATTTAAATTTGATTAAATGAAATAAATACATATAATATAAGATTACAAAGATTTTTTTAGTTGTATATGTTAAGGTAAAATTATCTTAAACAAAAGAATCACAAAGAAAGTTTTGAGTTTAGTGAAAAGGTGCGGGTTGATTCTTAATGTTCAAACTATGACAAAGATAAAAGATCAGTTGTTGATTACAAGCTTAAAAAATTAAATTTTAATAAACCTAGTCTATTATTTAAATATTGAAGTGCATTTCATCTTCAAGCAACAATAATATTGTTCAAAACAAGCTAGACTTGATAAAACTGTCATAGTTAATCCATGGAAGAACATCATGTAGCTTTAAAGAAAGATCTTTTGAAAAGATATTATAAGACATGTTAAGAAGTGAAATTGGTGTCCAATTACAAACATATTTTTTATATTTTTATTCATGTTTTTAAAAATAATTTTATTGAAAGAATCAACATAGAAGTCTTCAATATGAACTTTATGGAGATCCTCATTATCTAAATTGAAAATGACAAGTTGCAAAATCGCAACTATATTTTTCATTCTTAAGAGATTTACCATTGACCAAGTTGAAAAATAGTTTCCAAAACAACAACAAAATAAGAAGTTGATTGTCGCATATTTGTCTAGGATGAGAAAGCCTACAAATGTTAACCTTGAGCTATTATTAAAAGGTTCCATCTTGTTCTAGAGATTTATCTTGGACTTTGAATAATTTTTAATAATGATAAATAATCTTTTGAAAAATATCTATAAGTATAGTATGATAACTTTGGACTTAGTCAAGAGTTGATGGAAATCTTTTAAATTTATTTTTAATGGGTTTAGAAGTATAGTATGAAATGTTTGAAATTTCGTCTTGGAAGTATGGTCTCCCACTTTTAGACAAGAAAGAAAGCTCTAATTCAAGCACTCTTTCTAGAGGGTTGTAATGATTAATTTTTATTTATTTTTAATAGATGTCATTTTCTTGCATCAACAAAATGTGGACAAAGAGATAAACTGCTATGACTAGGTAGAGTTCCAATATGGTGGACTCATGTGAGTAATATAAAACTAGGCTAGTAATACATCATAGGTTTGAGTGAAATGAGAAGTACACAACAAATTATTTTTACCAATAACCCAATCTATCAATTAAGGGGCCCAAAGCTACAAGTCTTAAGCATGTTAGATGTGGTCCAACATTAAATAACCAATTAGTAGTTAGCAAGTAGTTAAGAAAGAATCAAAACTTATTTGAAATGTTGGTTTGGAATATTGGCATTTAGTGGATAATTAAATTTTTAAAAATGATATGAAACGAGAATATTTATCTAAGGCACTAGTAAAATAAAAAATTATTTGGTACAATTTTAAAAATAGTGTAAAAGTTTATGCATTTTGTTAGATTCAACTTTCTTTCTTTTTTAAATGTACGCCAATGCCAATAATTATATGGTGGTGGCCCATAATGTGGTTGTAAATATCCAAATTATCATGGATGAAATAATAGGCTTCTCAGTTTCCAATTACATGAAGCATAAGAAGGGTACCTATTAGGAAAAATGATGCACAATAGAAAATCGACTGGGTGGGTTGTTAATTAGTTGTGTTAATCTTAACACCTAACACCATTCACCATAGAATGGTTTTGAATAATTCTCTATAATAAACAATAAATAAAACCATAACACATAAAACTATTTTTTTGACATGGAAAACCTATTTGACAAAAAACCATTATAGGAATATTAACCACTAGAAAATATAAAACCTTGTTAAGTACTAATGGGGAATGTACACTCATTGAGTCACTCACCTGGAGCTCGCCACTTAAATACAACAAGGGAAACAATCCTGATTCGGGCAAAAATGTAGTTACAATAAGGAAAACAACCCTGATTTAGACAATAATTGAATAGGTGGACTACAACATGTTTGGATTAATCTCAGGCATAAATAACAACTACATTAAAATATAGACAATATCAAAAATAATAAATTGTATAGAAGAGAACACAAGACACAAAGATTTAATGTGGTCCACCCAATCCCTAGGTTATGTCCACCAACAACAAGTCCAATATTATTATTATCTAGTGATTACAATCCACAATCCCTTACAACTCAATACCACCACAAGAAGTGACAATATCATCATACATTATGAAATCGCTAACCCTAGCCATTTTATACAAGATATTTTCTCTTACACAATTAGGGCTAGAATAAGTCATCCAATAGAAACAACAACAATCGATGCCTTTTACAATATTAAATTCATTTTTTGCTTCGAGAGTGTTTCCCACGAAAACCCTCATGAGAGCATTGCCCCTTGAGCCCACCCTGTACTGCGACAGGGAGCATACTTGGGGTGCTTCCTCAGGACCCCACAAGGGGCACTTCCCCTTGATGCTAGCTTGGCAGTGTTTTCCCCAAAGCTTCATTGTAATAATCTAGGAAGAAGCTATAACAAATAAAGTGGGAAAAATTTAACCTCTGAGTCTATGTAGGCTCCACATTAAAACACAATCCACTAAGAAAGTCAAATGAATGATGCATTAACTATGCTAATATAGTTCCAATGAAGTGCATCAACTCTATTAGATTCCACTCATAAATTTTCTCAAGGCCTTTGATACAAGATCACTAAATTTCCTCTATACCACAACCTTTCATCAAATCCACATTTATAATCTTACCTTCAAATAATAACCATGATAGGCTCAATTCATTAAAAATTACCTTCTTAAATAGATGTCCATAAATCTCCATTAAATCATCCTAATAAGAGTTCTCAATTCAAAATAAATCACATCATCTTATATAATTCCATTAATTTTAATTATGAATTGTCTGCTGCAGTGGCAGAGAAGAGAAACGCTATAGGAGGCAACATTGTTGAAAATTTAATAGGGAATTTAATGTTATGTTTTAAATGCTTTTAGTTTTTGAAGTTTGTAATAACATCCTACATGTGGTGGCATACCTAGAGTAGCAGTTCGATAAGCTCTCCAAATATAGCCACCTAGGACCAGGTGTGTGGATCTTAAATTAGAATAGTTTTTTTTTAGTTTGTAGGTGGAGTGTTTAATGATTTTTAGAATCCAATAATAGGTAGTAGGCAATTTTTGGAATATTCTTGACTTAGAAAACGATTGTCTAATATTGGTAGAAAAAACGTTTCAGATTCTTATCCTTTTTTTGGATAGAAGACGTTCTTCTTTTCTAAAATAAGAAGAAAACATTTCACATCCTTTAATAGGAAAAAGAAATTCAATTTTAAGGGTGAGCCAGTCGGCTATGTAAGACACGAATCAAATTTGGAGAGATATGGAATGTTTTTTTATTTGGTCTTTGTGCAAGTTTTCGATGGTCTGAGTTTTGAACGGATTTTTGTTATCTTTTCACTGGAAACAAGTTGATAGTTTGCAGAAGATTTTAAAAATAAAAAAAGTTTTAGTTTTGGGTCGAATTCGGTATGTTTGCAGAAAATTAGTCTCAGTGCATGGGTAATTTCTCCCAAATGAACCGTTGGATTTCTCTCAAATTTTTATATGTTGTTTGAAACCTAGTTATGTAAAATATCAACGGTTAGATGGAGAAAATATTTTCTGGTTCAAAAGTTATTCATGTCTGAGTGCAGGTCTATCCGGAGGCAGCAAGAAGATATTTTGGGGGATTTTATTTTCAAAGTTTTGTTTATTGAATTTGATGTTAGTGTGTGATCCTAAAGGTTGTAGATGCCCCTTGAAGCAACTCAGGTGAGTGTCTGATTCCTCCTGAGTTTTCCAAGGTGTGGCTCTGCATCATTTTTGGTATCAGAGCTCAGCAAAAGGTTTGGGAAAAAGTAGTTGCGTATATGTTTGTGTGATTGTGAAAGATTGAGAGAAATAGTCTGAGAAGAAGTCCAGGAGACTAGATAAGAAGAAAATAACTTAGCTGAGGAATGATGGGACAAGAAGAAGCAGCTTTATTGTATCTTTTTAGAAGGTATCAATAGAGAAAGGATTCTAAACAGAAGGAGATCGAGGAAAAGAAGAAAAAAGAGAAAGAAGAAAGGAGAAAACAAAGAGAAGAGCTAAGCAAGATAGAAGAGGAGATAAACAATTTGAGAAGGAGACTTGAGGAGAATGACGCTAAGTTGAAAGAGAATAAAGCTAAGTTGAAAGAAGTGCAGCAAGAACACAAAGTGCAGCAACAAGAAGTGCAGCAAGTATCTCTTGACGAGAGCAGTAACAAGACAAGCCCTATTGGATTTGAATACAAACAATCTGTCGTTGGAACAGTAACATGTCCTTTGAAAATAGAGAAGAGTACAATGTTGGAAGATACTCCTATGGAAAAGATTTTGGAGGCAACTGATGAAGCCTTAAATATGCATAATGAAGAAAAATGTCAAGAGGAATGGCATGAAGATGAAGCTAAGGAATGTGTAACAGCAAGTTCTAAAGAAGAATCTGATTTATGGGAAAAATTTGCAGCCATTGTGGGAGAATGGAAAAGGCATGGCGGTAGTATGGAAACTCAGCTTGAAGAAGAAAGGAAAGAGTGCAATACTGTTACTGTTCTTGAGCAAAGTTGTAATAAGAAAGAGATATTTGAAAGTGAGATTACTACAGAAGATCAAGATGATGATAAATGTGTAATAAAGGAAGAAGAGATAAATACGATTCTTAAGATTCAAGATGTGAAACTGGTTGATAGTCAAGAAGCAGATAAGTTTATGGTTACTATTGATGAAGATAGATATGATGCACATTACATGGTGTATAAGGAAGCTCATATTCAACAAGAGAACTCAAATAATCTTAATGCTGATGATATGTTTTCTTCTAATAATGTTTATGCAGGGATGCAGATTTCATGTATAGTGAATCATGCTAGAGAATTTTCTGTGACATTTACAGCATTAAAGAATCAAAGCTACAAGGTGGAGAAGTTGGATATTATTTTTTTTTTTCTTGTAGATATGCTCATCCTAGTTCAAAGAAATTGGAAAGTTCGAAAGAAGAATGAGATTCATTTCTACAACACATCATCTCAAGAGGACTTGAGATTCATTTTACAGGGGAGTATGCTGCAGTGGCAGAGAAGAGAAACGCTATAGGAGGCAACATTTTTGAAAATGTAATAGGGAATTTAATGTTATGTTTTAAATGCTTTTAGTTTTTGAAGTTTGTAATAACATCCTGCATGTGGTGGCATACCTAGAGTAGCAGTTCAATAAGCTCTCCAGATATAGCCACCTAGGACCAGGTGTGTGGATCTTAAATTAGAATAGTTTTTTTTTAGTTCGTAGGTGGAGTGTTTAATGATTTTTAGAATCCAATAATAGGTAGTAGGCAGTTTTTGGAATATTCCTGACTTAGAAAATGACTGTCTAATATTGGTAGGAAAAACGTTTCAGATTCTTATCCTTTTTTTGGATAGAAGACGTTCTTCTTTTCTAAAATAAAAAGAAAACATTTCACATCCTTTAATAGGAAAAAGAAAGTCAATTTTAAGGGTGAGCCAGTCGGCTATGTAAGACACGAATCAAATTTGGAGAGATATGGAATGTTTTTTTATTTGGTCTTTGTGCAAGTTTTCAATGGTCTGAGTTTTGAATGGATTTTTATTATCTTCTCACTGGAAACAAGTTGATAGTTTGCAGAAGATTAAAAAAAAAAAAAAAAGTTTTAGTTTTGGGTCGAATTCGGTATGTTTGCAAAAAATTAGTCTCAGTGCATGGGTAATATCTCCCAAATGAACCGTTGGATTTCTCTCAAATTTTTATATGTTGTTTGAAACCTAGTTATGCAAAATATCAACGGTTGGATTGAGAAAATATTTTTTGGTTCAAAATTTATTCATGTCTGAGTGCAGGTCTATCCGGAGGCAGCAAGAAGATATTTTGGAGGATTTTATTTTCAAAGGTTTGTTTATTGAATCTGATGTTAGTGTGTGATCCTGAAGGTTGTAAATGCCCCTTGAAGCAACTCAGTAGAGTGTCTAATTCCTCCTAAGTTTTCCAAGGTGTGGCTCTGCATCATTGTCTATAATCCATACAAATATTAACATGTATATCAATATCAATAATTATGGTTGTCGCTCATATTAGAATTGTAAAGTTTTAATTTATAAGCACGGAATGCTAAGCTCCCTCTTTCTTAATTATCTAATTTATAAGAAGGATACAAGATTTATCATATGATAAATATATTATTTAAATTCTTTGCATAATCTAAGTGAAGATAGATATTGAATTGATAACTATCAATAAAGAGGAGATATTTTGACATAATTAGAAGGATAAATATTCATAACTTCAAAAGAATGATTTAAAATATTGAAAAGATCATATTATGCTTTGTTAGACATGGATCACATGTATTTTTAACTAAATGTGGTTGCCACTTAAGAAAGAGAAAGTTGTCAGGTCTTCCACTAGTCACATCTTGATTATTGCAAAAAAAATCTACCCAAATGTTATGGTAAATAAAAAAATAGATAGTATTATTAAATATTTGCAAATCGATAAAAATCAAAATTTATAATTTTTCAAGTGACTATTTCTCATTTAGTGCTTCTAGGAAAGGTTTATAAGGTCTCAATTATTTGAGGAGAGACGATATTGTTGTGAGTCAATCGACATATCATTCACTAAAAGTGACATAATGGACTAATTTTTTTTCATAATATATAACCAATTTAATGTTTGTGGCATTTAGTTTTCTTTTCCATAGAATATACATCCTCTCTTCCATTCATCTAAGAGGACTACTAGCACAACATAATCTCTTAAGATGAGAAGTGATCAAATGAACAAAATTTTATAGATTAGAAAATAGAACTAGAGTAGATTGATGCATTTTTGTACTTATTTTAGGCTAGACTATTGCATTTACTTGTGCACAATTAGTGACTAGTTGTGCACTAATTAAGCAATTAAAAGTAATATTTTTTTCTCATTCAAATATATCGAAAGTTATGATTGATTCAAATAATTTGGTGTTATGGGAATCCTTTTTTTGGGAGGCTTCCTCCATATTTTAGTTTTAGACATAATTTTTGAAATGCAAATCATAATTCAATTGTTCCATAATATTATGTTATACCTTTTATATATGATTTGAACTTTTTATAATATACTATTTTTTAGTTCCTTCCATATCAACTATAACTGGGGTTCTTTGTAAACAATAACTATTCAAACTAATTTTTTAATATATTAAATCCAAGATTTTTCCTCTATTATTTTTCTTAATTTTGTTCTATAAACTCATAGATGTAAACATATTATTTTAAAAATATTCTAATTGACTCTTAACTAAGAAATATATATTTTTATATATCTTAAAAGATAGTAAGGAGATTATCTACTAAAATAAATTTCATTTCAACATACACCAAGTCATTGTACTAAAGTGAATTCCTCATACTATTTTTAATTAATAACTCGGGGGCTTGTCCTAAGTATTTTGTGTAGTTGCATCACAGGTTAATGCGAGGATTAACATTTTGTATTTAATGTTTGCTACGAACTGACTTGTGGCTTAAATGTCCATTTAATGTAAGGGTTTATTTAATTTGTAACTTGCTAGGATGACATATGGCTTAGTTGGGTATAAGTAGGGGGTCTAGGTGGGGTCTTAATCCATTCATTCAAGGAGTGAGTCATAATCATCCATCTTGGAGAAGAGGATGTGGCAGAAGAGAAAAATTCAAGCAGAGCTAGTGGCTACAGCTAAAGAAACAAGGAGATTTCTTGTTGGGCTTGCAAGCACAAGTTTAGATCTCATGTGGGGCTTCTGGTAGAGTGCTATTGTGTTAAAAATCTTGAAGGATCTTGCAGAATTATTACTTTTTTTTGTATTTAGCTATAACCGAGAAGGCCTTACAGCTCGACACATTATATGTAAACAATTATTTTATGAATAAAATATTGTAATTGGTATCAAATCTTGCATTTTTGTATTATTTCCACTATGTGGTTAATTATTGAGGGCTAAGACATCTCCTTTGGGTATTCTCCTACCTTGCATTGTGTCAGATTATGGATAAAACTTTCAGTTGCTCCATGCAAAAATCTAATGATTGTCTTAGAAAGAGGCTTCTAGTCTGTATTTAGTGATTTCTTCCCTCTTTCTTTTTTGCATTCTTGTTGGAAAAAAAACTCATTATTTTGGGTGGACAATTTTGCATGGAGGTGCAAAATATAGGCCGATTAAATGAGGTTTTGTGGTGAGACATGAAAAATTTGTAGAAAAGTACAAGCTCTACTCAAGATTCCATTTTACAAAAGGCCTAAGGTTGATGATGCTATTGTTTATGTATAACATTTATGATTGAGAAACAAAAAATTCATTAGAGTATACTTTTACAAACACTTCCTTGTGGTTCTTGATAGTTGCATGGTTATTTGCTCCATTTTTGTTTTACCCATCAAGGTTTGAATGGAAAAAGATTGTTGATGACTGAGAAGATTGGACCAAATGGATAAATAACTAGGGCATCATTGGTGTGCCTGGGAATTAAAAATGGGAATTTTGGTTGGATGAGAAACAAGATCATCTTCTGTGCACTACATGAATATTGGAGAATTTTCTTTCCTTAAGATACTTTTTTAACCAATATGGAATATAGTTTTCTATACAGTTAATAAATAGAAAATGGAAATCAAAATATAATTGTAAGCACTTACCCATTCTATTCATTTTTCCTTTACTTTTTTATTAAAAGCTTCTTCTTCTTCTTTTTTCCAATTTACTTTTGGTTTTTAATCTAAATTTTTAAAAATTTTATTGTATGAATTTTTATGTACTATATATATATGATGATATTAAATTATAAGAAACATCTCATTATTTTCCTTACTTTTTATTCAATTTGGTTAGATAAGCTTTTTCTTTGTGTAATAATAAGATTGCAAAAATTATAAATGTATATAGTATTTACATTTGAAGTTATACATGTATATTATTTTGGTAACTTTTTATTCCATTTCATCATATAGTTTTTGCAATTAATTTATTTGTGTATTAATGAATCTTTCAATCAAGTTACATCTATATTAATAATATTGTATTCAATTTGGTGGGATGAGATTTTTCAATAAATATTGTAATTTATTTATTTTATTAAAAATGTTTGTTTCAAAAAAAATTAGGTTCCTCTTGACTCAATGTTGCATGCACAAAAATATGTGCCTGGTAGTTTTAAACTTGTTTGCTAGTATTAATTGAAATCTAAACTGAAATTATTATGGAATTTTGATTGTTTTGTTGATTGTAATCCACCCCTTCGTCATTTTTAGAAAGAAGTGTCTTAATGCTGAGAAGTGGGCTTTCTCTGTGACAAAGGAAGTGCTCTTCAATTTCATAGTTAGAGGATTGACAAGTCAGAACTTGTTGGATATGACACATGTATTCAATTTGAATATCAATGATTTTGTTTAAAATATTTACAACGATCAGTCTGAATATATAATCATATCCAAAAGAAAAACCTATCTAGTTTGTCATGAGAAACTTTACCGGTAGAAAACAATATTAGAGGACAAAACAAAAACTACGGCATGATAAAGGAAAATCAAGGAGTTCCAAATCTCTATACATTTCTCATAATTTAGGCAGGAACAATAACTATTGCAATTCTACTCCACGTACGATACCCAAAAAAAATGAAGAAGAAATGAAAAAACTCCATCAAAATTATTATCATGTCTGTATCAAGACATACCCCACTGAAATATAATTGATCAGCTGATTGTGCTCCATTGGAGGACTCTGCAACGACAAGACATCTTAGTTTCTTTTCAACTTATAACACTCAACCATCTTTCTTCTCATTCTCCAACGTCTATATAAATCTCTCAAATCACTCGTCATTTCACGTTAGAATGCATCAGAGCTTCTAAAATTCTGGATCGTACATAATATCCCTGTGAGCTTACAAGTCTTGATATTCTCTGCTTATATAGGGTAATGGTATTGTACCAGATATTCTGGTATATACATATATAGTAAACAAGGAATTCTTTCCACTTCATTTGTATATTGCGCCTGCATATGTTATATGAGGTTGTAAGTCATTGGGCACTCCTATTTTCAAAATGTTGTACCTATTCCTTTATATTCTTAGTAATCAGCATGTTCAAGCTGTTTCATGTTGAAAAGAGCAAATATACTGCAGTGACACATTGGAGAGAAGCAATATATCATTTCATGCCCAACAATAGTAAGCTGGCAGACCTCGAGCGTTCCCAAGATTTCTTAAAAAGATGAGCATCTCATGCAAATGTAGGATGATGTGACTGTAACTGCGAAACTATTCAATGATTTAGATGTTCAGGTTGGCTAGTAGTACGTGTGCGACGTACTAGATTCACATCTTAACTTTCAACATTCAGATTTTGATTCATCATTCAACTTACATTTTGGGTTCTTTGTCATCTGATCTAACTATAGGGTTGTTTCAGCAATCCTTTCATCTTCTTTTCAATGAGTTCGATAGATGTTCGTAACTATGTATTTTATCCTTCTTGTGGAGTTCTGAAAATTAACACTGATGGTTCTTCCCGTGGGAATCCTGGTCCGGCTGGTATTGGCAGAGTGGCTCGTTGTAGTTCTGGGGATGTTAAATTTTTTTTCTCAGTTCATAAGGGTGATTATACTAACAATCTCATGGAAGCTCGGGCTATTTTATATGCTGTGGAACAGTGTTGCTTGCGGGGATGGAGTAAGATTATTTGTGAGTCTGATTCCTAGGTGGTGCGTGAACATGCTTTCTTCGCAAGAGCTTGAGGATGTTAGTTGGCAGCTGGCCACTATTGTTAAGCCAGATTCTTTTCTTCTCTTCCTCTTTTCAGTTCATTAGGTTCATGTATATTCCTCGTGAATGGAATAGAACTGCTGATTGTTTAGCCAAATGGGCTTCTAGTCATGATCCGGGTTGGAATATTAGGGATAGGGGGCAACTGTCCTTTGAGATGGTGCAAGAATTTGATGATCTTGTTGCTTAGGATCGAGCTCCTTGTTGAGCTTTCCTTGTTGTATTCCTTTCTGTCTTAATAAATTTTTACCCCTCTTTTTGCGATTACAGCTATGTATTTTAGAAATCATTTTATTAGCTATATATAGAGATGTGTGGTATTAGAGTATGAGTTAATATGATATTCTAGAATAGAAATAAAATTTATTTGAATTTGATTAAATGGCACAAATACATATATTTTAAGATTACAAATATTTTTTTAGTTTTGTAAGTGTAAGGTGAGACATAGAATATGACAAAATTATCACTATTTATCTTGATTTTTGACAAGTATTTCATGTTGAATTCTTAATGAACTAAAACAATAATGTTTGAAAATGATTTAATGATGAAATTAATTTAAACACTGGAATCATAATTTTTTTGTTTGTTGAGTTTACTGAAAAAGTGGGGGGTTGGCTCTTAATGCTCAAAGCATGACAAAGATAAAAGGTTAGTCATTGATTATATGTAGAAAATTAAATTTTAATAAAACTAGCCTATTTTTAAATATTGAAGCTCATTTCATCCCTAGACAACAATAATATTGTTCAAAATAAACTAAACTTGATAAACTATTATAGTTAATCCATGAAAGGAGTTGATGTAGCTTTCAAGAAAGATTTTTTCAAAAGATATTATAAGACATGTTAAGAAGAGTAATTGATCTCCAATCACAAACATATTTTTAATATTTATATATTCATATTTTTAAAAATAATTTTATTGAAAGAATCAACATAAAAGTCTTCAATATTACCTTTATGGAGATCCTCAAATTATCTAAATTGAAAATGACAAGTGGTAAAATTTCAAGTGTATTTGTCATTCTTAAGAAATTTATCATTGGCCAAGTTTGAAAAATAGCTTCCAAAATAGAAACAAAATAAGAAGTTGAGTGTTGCATACTTGTCTAGGATGAGAAAGCCTACAAATGATAACCTTGAGGCATTACTAAAAGGTTCCATCTTATTCTAGAGATTTATTTTGGACTTTGAAGAATTTTTCATAACGATAAACAATCTTTTGAAAAATATCTATTAATATGATAACTTTGGACTTAGTCAAGAGTTGATGGAAATTTTTTTAATTTATTTTTGGATGGGTTTAGAAGTATAGTATGAAATGTTTGAAATTTCGCCTTGGAAGTATGGTCTCCCACTTTTAGACAAGAACAAAAGCTCTAATTCAAGCGCTCTTTCTGGAGGGTTGTAATGATTAAAAATTTTTTTAATAGATGTCATTTTCTTGCATCAACAAAACATGGAAAAAGAGATAAACTTCTATGACTAGGTAGAGTTCCAATATGGTGGACTCATCTAAGTAATATAAAACTAGGCTAGCAATACGTCATAGGTTTGAGTGAAATGAGAAGTACACTCAACAAATTTCTTTTACCAATAACTCAATCTATCAATTAAGGGGCCCAAAGCTCCAAGTCTTAAGAATGTTGGATTTGGTCCAATATTAAATAACCAGTTAGCAAGTAGTTAAGAAATAATCAAAACTTATTTGAAACATTGGTTTGAAATGTTGAAATTCAATCGATAATTAAATTTTAAAAAATGAGATGAAAAGAGAATATTTATCTAAGGCACTAGTAAAATAAAAAAATTAATTGGTAAAATTTTTTAAATAGTGTAAAGTTTTGTATTTTGTTAGATCCAATTTTAATTTTTTTAAATGTACACCAATGCCAATAATTATATGGTGGTTGCCCATAATGTGGTTGTAAATTACCAAATTATCATGGATGAAATAATAGGCTTCTCAGTTTCCAATTACATGAAGCGCAAGAAGGGTACCTATTAGGAAAAATGATGCACAATAGAAAAAAAAAAAAAAATTGGTGTCGGGGTGGTGCTGGTGGGGGGGGGGGGGGGGGGGGGGGGGGGGGGGGGGGTGCTGCTATAATAAACAATAGATAACACCATAACACATAAAACTATTTTTTTGATGTGGAAACCCTATTAGGAAAAAAACCATGGTAGGAATATTAACCGCTAGAAAATATAAAACCTTGTTAAATACTAATGGGGAATGCACACTCGTTGAGTCACTCACCTCGAGCTTGCCATTTAAATACAACAAGGGAAACAATCCTGATTCAAACAAAAATGTAGTTGCAATGAGGGAAACAACCCTGATTTGGACAATAATTGGATAGGTGGACTACAATATGTTTGGATTAATCTCGGGCATAAATAACATTTATATAAAAATATAGCCAATATCAAAAAAAATAAATCGTATAGAAGAGAACAGAAGACACAAAGATTTAATGTGGTTCACCCAATCCCTAGGTTGCGTCCACCAACAAAAAGTCTAATATTATTATTATCTAGTGATTACAATCCAAAATCCATTACAACTCAATACCACAACAAGAAGCAACAATATCATCATACATTATGAAATCCCTAACCCTAAACATTTTATACAAGATTTTTTCTCTTACACAATTAGGGCTAGAATAATTCATCCAATAGAAACAACAACAATCAATGCCTTTGGCAATACTAAATTCATTTTTGACTTTGGGAGCATTGCCCATGAAAACCCTCACAAGAGCATTGCCCCTTGAGCCCACCCTGTACTACAAGAGGGAGCATACCTCGGGTGCTTCCCCAGGGCCTCACAGGGACACTGCCCCTTGACACTAGCTTGGGTGTGTTGCCCCCAAAGCTCCATTGTAATAATTTGGAGGGAAATTTTAACAAATAAAGTGGGAAAAAAATTAACCTCTGAGTCTATTTAGGCTCCACATTAAAACACAAATCCACTAAGAAAGTCAACTGACTAATGCATTAACTATGCTAATATAAGTTCCAATGAAGTGCATCAACTCTATTAGATTCCACTCATAACTCTTCTCAAGGCCTTTGATGCAAGATCACTAAATTTCCCTCTATACCACAACCTTTCATCAAATCCACATTTACAATCTTACCTTCAAATAATACCATGACACACTCAATTTATTAAAAAATTACCTTCCTAAATACATGTCCATAAATCTTCATTAAGTCATCCTAATAAGAGTTCTCAATTAAAAATTAATCACATTATCTTATATAATTCCATTAATTTTAATTATGAATTGTCTATAATCCATACAAATATTAACATGTATATCAGTGTCAATAATTATGGTTGTCGCTCATATTAGAATCGTAAAGGTCTAATTTATAAGCACAAAATGTTGAGCTCCCTCTTTCTCAATTATCTAATTTATAAGAAGGATACAAGATTTATCATATGATAAATATATTTTTTTAATTCTTTGCATAATCTAAGTGAAAATAGATATTGAATTGATAACTATCAATAAAGGGGAGATATTTTGACATAATTGGAAGGATAAATATTCATAACTTCAAAAGAACAATTTAAAATATTAAAAAGATCATATTACGGTTTGTTAGAACATGGATCGCATGTATTTTTTACTAAACGTTGTTGCCACTTAAGAAAGAGGAAGTTGTCAGGTCTTCCACTAGTCACATCTTAATTATTGAAAAAAAAAACTCTAGCCCAAATGTTATGGTAAATTTTTTTAAAATAGTATTATTAAATGCTTGCAAATAGATAAAAATCAAAATTTATAATTGTTCAAGTGACTATTTCTCATATAGTGCTCCTAGGAAAGGTTTGTAAGATCTCAATTATTTGAAGAAGAGACAATATTGTTGTGAGTCAAGTGGCATATCATCACTATGCGACTCATTAAGAGTGAGATATTGGATTAATTTTTTTCCATAAAATATAACCAATTTAATGTTTGTGGCATTTAGTTTTCTTTTCCATAGAACATACATCCTCTCTTACATTCATCTAAGAGGACTACTAGCACAACATAATCTCTTAAGATGAGAAGTGATAAAATGAACAAAATTGTATAGATTAGAAAATAGAATTGGAGTAGATTTGATGCATTTTTGCACTTATTTTAGGCGTAGACTATTGTATTTACTTGTGCACAATTAGTGATTAGTTGTGTACTATAAATCAATTAAAAGTAATATTTTTTTCTCATTCAAATATATCAAAAGTTTTGATTGATTCAAATAATTTGGTGTTATGGGGGACCTTTTATTTTGGAAGACTTCCTCCATATTTTAGTTTTAGACATAATTTTTGAAACTCAAATTATAATTCAATTGTTTCATAATATTATGTTATATATTTTATATATGATTTGAACTTTTATATATACTATTTTTTAGTTCCTTCCATATCAACTATAAGTGAAATTTTTTGTAAACAATAACTATTCAAACCTATTTTTTAATTTATTAAATCCAAGATTTTTCCTCTATTATTTTTCTTTATTTTTTTCTATAAACTCATAGATGTAAACATATTATTAAAAAAAATTATAATTGACTCTTAACTAAAGAAATATATATTTTTTATATATCTTAAAAGATAGTAGTAAGGAGATTATCTACTAAAATAAATTTTATTTCAACATACACCAAGTCATTGTAACTAAAGTGAATTTATCATACTAATTGTAATTTTTACACATAATATATATTTAGACCTATGTTGTAAGAGAGAACCTCCACTTTTTCATACCATCTTGAATTGTCAATCCTATATTAGTTGGCATCTTTATAACTAAACTACTAGTACATAGAATTTTAAATCAATTAAACATTATGATTTTTTTAAAGATATGTTAGAAAATTTTCTATTTGTTTTTTTTCATCCTTAGATCGTGATTGTTGATATTACTTAGTTTTAGCATAAATTAAGACTATAGTGTTGATTTTTTATAAATATACAATTTAAATTTCTTTTTAATTTTTTTTCCACTTTTTTGAAATCTTGAATAATAATACTTGATTGCTAGTGTCAATCGAAATCTTAGCCCGAACTAAGACTAGTATGGAGTTTTGATTGTTATTGTAATTTGTGAGATTGCAATCCACCCCCTTCTTCCTTTTGTGAAAGAAGTGTCTTAATGCGGAGGAGTGGACTTGCTTTGTGGAAAAGGACTTGCTATCAATGATTTTGTTTAATTTTTTTACAAAGATCAGTCTGAATATACAACCATTTTTCTAAAAATACGAAAAAAAACTGTATAGATAACAATAATAGTTGAGAAAAGAAGAAATCTGACACGATAAAGGCAAGCAAAGGAATTTCAGATCTTCATACATTTTGTCATAATTATCATACGATTATAACTCTATTCCCGACTTAAACAGATCTTAATTTTTTCCTTGGTGTGTGATGTTTAAAGGTTGCCCTCTACGATACCCAACAAACATGAAGAAGAAATTAAAAAGACTGCTGCAAAATTATTATCATATCTGTATCAAGACATACCCCACATAAATGAAATTGATCAGCTGGTTTTGTTCCATTGGTAGGGCTATATCTGCAACGACAAGAAATCTTAGTTTCTTTTCAACTTACACTGAACTTGTATATTTCTTCTCATTCTCCAACGTCTGTATAAATCTCTCAAATCACTCGTCATTTCATGTTAGGATGCATGAGAGCTTCTAAAATTTTGGATCGTACATAATATCCTTGTGAGCTTACAAGTCTTGATACTCTCTGCTTATAGTATTGTACCAGATTCTGGTTTATGCATATATATAGTAATCAAGGAATTCTTTTCACCTAATATGTAAATTGCGCCTGCATGTGTTATATGAGTTGGTAAGTCATTTGGGCGCTCCCATTTTCAAGATGATGTACTATTCCTTTATCTTCCTTGGAATCGGCAGGTTAAAGTTTGCTGAAAAAAGCAATATACATTGACACATTGGAGAGAAGCAATCTATCATTTCATGCCCAACAATAGTAAGTTGGCAGATCTCGTGTGCTCCCCAAATTTGTTAAAAAGATGAGTAAGCCATGCAACTTTAGGATGATGTGACTATAACTGCAAAACTATTTAATGATTTATATGTTCAGGTTGGCTACTAGTGCGTGCGCAACAGACTGGATTCACATCCCTACTTTCAACATTCGGATTTTGATTCCATCATTAAACTTACATTTTGGGTTCTTTCTGGTGTATTGCCATCTGATCTAAATATAGGGTTGTTTCAAGTAGTCCTTTCGTCTCTCCTTTCAATTAGTTCGATAGAAGGGCATAACCATGTAGTTTGGAAATCATTATATTTCGCTGTATTATATATAATATGGGAACGGTTTAAACATCACACACTAAGTTTAAGTCTTAGATTAAAAGTGTTAAATAGTCAAATTTGACTTTTTTTTTCCCACGCTTAATTCTTCCCTCACTTGTGGTGTTTGGTTATGAATTAATATAATATTTAATAGATAAATGAAATAAATATATATAAGATAAGATAATAAAAAAATAGTTATATATGTCAAGGTGAGAAATAGAATATTTCAAAATTATTAATGATATGATACATTAACTAGCAACTATTTTATGTTGATTTTTTAGTAAACTCAAATAATAATGTTTGAGAAGGATTTAATAATGAAACTATCCACAACAAAAGAATCAAGAAAAAATATTTTGAGTTTAGTAAAAAAAGCCGGGGTTGGTTCTTAATGCTTGAAGCGTGACAAAGATAGAAGGTCACTCATTGAATACAAGTTTAGAAAATTAAATTGTAATAAAGTAGCCTTTTATTTAAACATTGAGGCCCATTTCATGTCCAAACAACAATAATATCGTTCAAAGTAAGCTAGACTTGATAGAACTATCTTAGTTAGGATGCATAATCCATGGAAGGAGATGATGTAGCTTTAAAGAAAGATATTAGAAGACATGTTAACAAAAGTAATTGGTTTCCAATTACAAATATTTTTTAGAAGGTTATATACTATTTCAATCAATTTTGTTAACTATTTATTAATAAAATGTATGCTAATCAATTGTCATTAAGTATTTGTATTCTCGAAATTTTAAATATAAATAAATAATCTAAACATGTGAATTTTTAAGTAATGAATTGATCAAATTTAGTTTTCTACACATTGATGTAGCTTGGTGTCTTATACATAGATTTCACATAGACAAGACACACGATACCTAACACATGCAATTTTAGTAGAAGATGCACTATATATATATATATATATATATATATATATATATATATATATATATATATATATATATATATATATATATATATATATATATATATATATATATATATATATATATATAGGGAGGGAGGGGGAGAGAGAGAGAGGGGCTTTGATTTCTCAATGTGGTGATATTTTTCTAAGTAAATTAAAGCCTTGATATCTATAGTCATTTTCTATAAATATTATATAAATATATATAAATATATATATATATATATATATATATATATATATATATATATATATATATATATATATATATATATATATATATATATATATATATATATATATATATATATATATATATATATATATATATATATATATATATATATATATATATATATATAGGTAGTAGCATCGGGGTTGTAAGAATAAAATTCTAATATTTATTATATAATATTATATTAGTACATTAATTTTATTATATAAAATTGTATTTTTATTATATATTTAATTTTATGCGGAACTATTTTTTTGCTTGTAAAATAGGTCTAATTTAATGTATGGTTACGTTGGGGTTGTTTAGTTCAATTTTTTTAAATGGTGTTTTAACTAGGATTTAAGATTTTTTCTTTAACATTGGGATTATAATTTAATTAAATTTTGGGTTCTATATTTAAATTCTTTTGTTTTAGGGTTAGGATTATATATATAGAATTGAATTTCTTTAGGATTGGATATAGAATTAAACTTAGGTTTTAGATTAAGATCTTAAACCTAATTCAATGTATGGGTTAGGGCTCAATATGGTTTAGTATTCAATTGGGTTTAGGATTATCTTTCAATTTGGTTTTGTATTATCATTAAATCAGGTTTCGTGGATAACTTATTGTTTAATTATGTTTAGGAATATGATTTGAATTTATTTCAACATCATAATTATTTTATTTTATGATTACAATTTGATTTGATTTAGTGCAAGTTTGAGTTAATTTAGCTTTATAATTAGGGTTCAAATTAGTTTAATCATCTCTCTCCTTCTCCTACTTATTTCTCAACCTCATGTCTCTCAATTTAGATCACTCTCTAGTGCATTATCAACATATTTACCTTGTCTAACATCAATTATCCCCTCTCTCTCTCTCTCTCTCTCTCTCTCTCTCTCTCTCTCTCTCTCTCTCTCTCAACTATTCTGTAGTGCCTGCCCCTAGTTTACATTTTTTCGAGCTACATTTATGATATGATTGCCAAACTCTTTTAGGCCAATTTATGTTTGATGAGTAGTATCATTATTTTAGAGATTATCAGAGGATGTTTACACTCAGTTTATTATATGATGAGATTACTTGGTACTCTATATTTCGTGCATGTATGATGATTATTCAATGGTTTTAGTTATCGATGATGATTAGTTAGATGGCTTATTATTACCTCTTATGGATACTTACCCCATACTGCATGTGTATGGTGTGCGTGTTGTTTTATTTATGTATGGTGTTTCTGATATGGTTAAGGAAGGGAGTCGTAGTCACCTGCTAGTCGGGATCTACACGATGCACCACTTCCTGCCATTGCCTGTTTAGCTTAGAATATTGTGTTTGTACATGCGTGGATTTTATGCAGGTTGCAGGTACCGGGTATCGACTTCCCTGAATTGTCAGGATGAGCGTACCTTATCGCACTGTCTCAATGGTAAGAGAGGGGAGATAAACTCTTAAGTCCAAATCCTAAACCCTTTAGCCAATTGTCCTAATTGATAATTAGGACAAGTATCTGAGTTAAGTACCCTCCGAATGCATCAAATGATGTAATTTTGTGATTATAACCCTTTTGTTTGATTTGGTATGTATTTTTCTATGATGGGTTTTCGTATGTTGCTTTATGAGTCCTTGGTGTATTTTCTATTAATTAAGTCTAATTAAAAAGACTAATTAATGATTTAATTTAATAAGGAATTATTATGATATTTTTATATTTAATTAATTAATTAATTAATTAATTAAAAGAATTAAAGTTGGAAATTAAAGTTCAAGATATATTTAGAACAGGATAATATTTATTTAATTTAATAATAATATATTTGGAGTTCATTTTAAATAAATGCTAAATACTATTGTTATTTAAATTAATTAAATATGTTATCAATTAAATTCTAAAATAAATTAAAAAGTTGAAAGATATTAATTTATTAAGAATTCTAGATCGCATGATCTAAACATGAGTTAAATATAAGAATTAAATTAAAAGATTAAATTATAAAAATTAATAATGTTATTTTAATTTCTTAAAAGTGCACATAAGATTTAAAGTAATAAATTAATTAAGAATTGAAGTCAAGTGAAATTTTAAATAAAGTTATTTAATCATTCAACTTAATGTGCATGAAAGTTGAATGCAAAAGAATTAGAAAAGATAATAAAAGTTAATTTGGAGTTAACTGAGTTGTGCAAAGAGTCTTCTCGGGTAAACGCACAATTAGTGCCCCGAATTGAGGAGAATTTTGCTTATCACAACTTTGGGGGTTCATTTTGGTGATATACGAAGTTGGACGAGAATTTTTGGGGGAGAGACAATTTTGGAAGCAAATTTCAGAAAGCTGATACCAAGAAAGTTTTCCAGAGGAAGGTTATTGAGAGGAGCGAATTCTTTTACAGTTCCTGGAGATTGCATAATAGCATCAGAATCAGGTAGGGTCTGGTGTTTTCGATTATCGATTTAATACGCAATTATCCTTTCCTGTCTTCTTCGTGTCTGGGGTTTGTAAATCTGAAATTCCTTGTGAAGAATACTTAAACATTACGATATTGGTATTTATCAGTTACTTGTTTATAAACTTCTTTAAACATGAGATTTAAATGGGAAGGGTTGAATTTAATACCGAGATTCTAGATTAAACGTTTGGATGAATGACTATATTTTCTATATCAAGATAGAGGAGGAAACAATCTTTCAAGGCATATATATATATATATATATATTAAAATAAATAAATTAATTAATTAATTAATTAATTTTAATATATATATAGTTTAAAAATGTTTATATATATATTGATTGTACCCTTTTTTTTTTTTAAAACAAAAAAAAAAAAAATGAATTAAATATAATAATTTTTATAAGTTTGTGGGGGGGGAGAGAATTACCCCGTGCCCACCCCCCACAGTCGGCTTAGCCGACAGACCTGCGTCGCAGGTACTACGACCGCAGGTATGACGTACCTGCTGCTGCAGGCCCTGCGTCCGCAGGACTGCGGTAGGCCGTCGGCTTATATAAGTCGGCGGTTTTATATTAATAAGTTTGATTTTTATTTTTTTTATTATTATTTTTTTTTTTAAATATATATATATATATATATATATATATATATATATATATAGTTTGTAAATTCATTTTTTCTTTAATATATTATTTACAAAAAACATTTTTTTTTATTATTAATTAAAATTTTTAATTAATAAAATTATTATATATTTTTATTTAATAAAAGTTTTATTTTATTAATACTTAAATAATAAATATTAAATGTATTTCACATAAATGGTAAATATTAAATTATTGATAATTTTGGTTAAATATTAATAATTTAACAATTAATAGATAGATTAAAATAAGTAATTAGATCAAATGATTATTGATTACTTTAACTAAAATTAGTTTAATTAAAGTTAATTAATAATGAATACTATCTAATTAGATAGTAGATTTGGAAGATTGACTTAATGGAAGTTATTATAGAAAGGGTTAATCGTAAAGGGGGTTAATATGAAAACTTTGTTACTTGAATTCGACATTAAACTGAAACATAAATCTTACCTTAACTCAAATAATATACTTTCAGATCCAATCCCTGAGACTTTGATGTTGTCTTTGTACTTTGAATGTTTTGGGGTCGGTTTAGCGTCGACCAGTTTAGGTTGTTACCAGAGGCTCGGGGGTTGTGAATGTGACGTCATGATGAATTAGTCTCGATCTTTCTAAACCCGACCATGGTAATGTGATGAAGTGCTCTATGACATGATTGTGTTACGGTTTGTTATTGCTTTCCAGTTTCCTTATGTGAAGCTGAGGTGTATGTATTTGAGAATACCTAACTTAACCATTTTTGAGTCTCGATCAGTTATATTTGATAACCATTTCTGAGTCTCAATCAGTTATACTTGTATTACTTTCTGGTTGCTCATTAGAGAACCATTGGATTTTGTGACTTATCATTGATGCCTTCAGTTGCTGATAGAGGACTGTCGTGATTACATGATTACTATTTGATGTTATCCGTTGCTCATGAAGAACTAATCTAATTTTGTGGATTATCTTTTTAGGATATTTTTCAGTTGCTCGTATAGGACTGAGATGGTTTTATTATGATTCTTTGATTTACGAGTTCATGAGCTAGGGTAGGTTATCTATGTGTAGAGTCGGGAAGTGGCTTGCAATGGGGGTCGGAGCCCTAAGAGGCTGCCTTGAGAAACCCATTGTAAGTCGTTTTTAATAAGTGAAAACATTTACACTAAATGAGAGAAAATGAACCTAACAAGATAATTGTATGTTCTCTCCCATGCCATGAGTGCTAGTACAGACTAGGATGGGGTAGAGAGGACGTTTGGTTACGACCTTGCATTCCATAGTATGCCTCGTCAATACGAGACAATACTAGTGGCTGCAGGATCAGTAGGGACCCAGGATTCCTAAGGGATTGCTCGGGTAACTTCTACATGACTTTTGCGATGACACTTTCCCGCTTGCATATTAGGTTTCCTACGTGTCTTGTGGTACCTCTGGGATATAGATGTCGATCTTTTTAGGAACCCTTGAGTTAGCATACTTATAGGATTTCCTGGACTTAGAGAGTATTTATGATTATAGGTTTTGTTATCCTATTTGGGACTTGAGACTATCTCCTCAGCGTGGTGGGAGTGGACCATTTAGGTTCCACGCGGTCGGGTGGTAATGCTTTTACTCTTACCATTGAGATCTGTTCCATGGTCACCGTGGTTGGAGAGTTCGTGATTGGCATTTACCTACACTATGTTCTTGGATTAGTATGATGGATGGTTAGATTTTATGATAGATGTTTTATCATTATGGATGTATGGATGTATCATGTATGGTGAATAGTTTCATATATTTTTACTGTACTTTGTATCATGGATTTGAGGATGTTGTATCTTGATCTTTACATATGTATATTCTTTTAAGCCTTTCATACCCTGTGACATGTACAGTGGATGAATGAGCATTTCGAATTAATTGGCCAAGGAGCATTCGGAACAAATGTATATTATGGACATTGGAGTTTTTGATTATTCTTTTATATGTATGTGTTAGTTGTTAGACTTAGAATTAATTAAATTTAAACGTGACTCAACGTCTTGGGATCTTTAAGAAATGTAACTTGCAATGTATGTTTGTCGATGATTACATGTTATTTCTTCCGCTACTATTTGTTTGATGTGCATGTCATACTTTCTTACTTTAAAAAAAATAAAAATAAAATGTTTAGCAAACTTAGTGAAACTTTAGGTTAATTCTTTTGGATCCCTTGGCGGGGCGTTACATCTGGTATCAGAGCCCAAGTTTCTACATTGGGAGCTCTGGGTATATTGGAACGCCACTAGTGTTAACTAGTTGAATTAAAATGCAAACCTTAAACTAAAACTTGAAGCTAGTTGAACTGAAACAGTATATAAACTATTAGTTACCTATTTTATTCATACTTCAACACTCAAAACTTCAAAACTGAAATTATACTTAAACTGAAATTATAGGTAAACTGAAAACTGAAAATATCTTGTTTGCAAAACATGTGTCTTTTATCTATGTATTTCAGTAGTATGTTTCATGGTTATTTTAGCATCTTGTGTCTTGGATATTATTGTAGGATGGTATCTGGGACAAGATCTTCCGTTAGGGGCCATAGCCTTGGCCGTGGTAGAGGTCGTGGACGAGGCAGAGATGTTAGTGTTCATGAGTCTATCCATGAGAGCCCCATTCAGGAAGAGAATAGGGAAGAGCATGTCAGTGAGCATCAGGAAGAGAACCACGATGAGGGACATGCCGACTCTGAGGAGGTTGATCTGAGGCAAATGATGCGAACCCTTATTGATCGCTTACCCCCTGTTCTTGAGCAGGATAGAGCACACCAGGTTGGACATGAGCATAGACGCAGATCTAGGAGTCCTCAGAGGGATCGACATAGATTCATAGTATCTTCTCAGATGAAGGATCTTCAGAGGTCCAAGATCAAGCCCTTTAATGGGCAAGGTTCTGGGTATGTAGCTGAGCAGTGGCTTATTGCCCTTGACAGGATTTTTGCTATGCAGGACTTTGACAGTAATGTCAAAGCGAGGTTTGCCATTACCAATCTGGAGTTATTTGGAGCCACCTGGTGGACTATTGAGGAGAAGAAGTTGGGCATTGACATGGGTAGTGTCACTTGGGAGATTTTCTTGGAGAGTTTTCATGAGCGATTCCTACCAGAGGAATGGAAGCAGCATAGAGCAGATGAGTTCCATAACCTGAGACAGTTCACTATGACCGTTGTAGAGTATGAGCGCAAGTTCTATGAGCTCATGCCTTTTTCGGGATTCAGTGACAACCCAGCACAGTTGGCACAACATTTCATTCGAGGCTTGAACAACCATTTTATTGGGGGTGTTAAGGTATTTGAGCCTAAGACCCTCAAGGATGCGGTACATCGAGCTATCCTGGTAGAGCAGAGTGTCAACTTTGGGCAAGGAGGATTTGTGGGAGCGCCTACTATAGCAGGATCTAAGGGCAACCACAATTCTGGTGGAATCAGGAAGCCTCCCTTCCCTAGGAGGAATCAGTATTCTCAGCAGCATTCTCAGCAGTAGCCTCAGCAGCATAAGGGATTTTACCCTCAGGCACAGAGTGGTGGCGGTGGATCCAACTCTAGGATCAATCGCAATGCTCAACGTAATAGACAGAATCAGCAATCTCGGCCTGCACAGAGCAACCAGTCTTTTGCTAGCAGGGGTAGCCACCAGCGGTCGAATGCACCACCTAGAGGGAGAGGATCTGGCAGAGGCACGGGATTTTATTCGTGTGGACAGATTGGTCATATTGCAGCATACTGCCCACATCGAGCATCTCAATATTCGGGATGCAGGGCCTGTGGCATCTGAGCCTACAGTCGGAAATACAGGTGGATCTCATAGAGTATTTGCAGCGGTGGATCACCGTCAAGCAGACCATCAGGGGACAGTAGTTGAGACTACAGGAGCTATCCGAGGTACACCTCTCTCTGTATTATTTGATTCAGGTGCTACAGATTCTTTCATTTCTCCATCTCTAGTTGACAAGTGTAAGCTGGAGTCGGTTAAGCAAGATCATGGTTGGCAAGTGGAACTAGCCTCAGGCGCTAAAGTTTCCACAGATTTGGTAGTTCATAAGTGTGGACTTAGCATAGGAGGGTTTGAGACTTCAGTTGATTTTTGAGTTATTCCTCTTGGCTCCTACAATGTGGTCTTAGGTATGGATTGGCTTGGCTCTCATAGGGCTAGTATTGACTGCAGAAAGAAGACCATTATGTGTCAGGATGACCAAGGGAAGGATCCCTTGGCGGGGCGTTACATATTCCTCTACTCCAACCTATTTTCTCTGTAACCATCTCCCCCTTCTTTCTTTGCCTGATATCTTTTCCTTTCTTATTAATCCCATTATCCCCACTATAAAAATATCTTCCAATAATTAAAATCTATTTCTATATCATGTATCTCACCCTTTTCTTATTTTATCTCTTTAATGCATTATCACCATCTTTTTGTACTTTATCTAGATTTCTATCTCATCCTTCTCCTTCTCTCTCTATCTTTCCCATCTTTTCTCCCTCTCACTTCTCATTTTCTCTCATTCTCCCCTTCTTACCATCCATACCCCCTCATTACTCTTTGTTTATGTTTCATGTCAATAACTCCCCCCCTCTCTCTCTCTCTCTCTCTCTCTCTCTCTCTCTCTCTCTCTCTCTCTCTCTCTCTCTCTCTCAAAGCTGAGAGATATCAAGGCTTTAATTTTTAAAAGTAATTTTTGATAGTAGTATATTAAAGCCTCAAAATCTCTAGGCCTTCTTTTTATATATTATATATTATATAATAGATATATAGCTAGTAGCATTTAGAGTACAAGTCCTTTTAATAAAATCACACATTGCCTTTATGTTGGTGTCTAGATTAATTTTAAATTAAATTTTTATAGGCATACATATATAATCGCACTAAGGGCATTAGATTAAATTACTAAATTAACATGTATGGGTTAGGGTTCAATATGGTGTACCATTTAATTAGTATTAGACCCTTTTCTTAATCTTCTTAGGTAGATAGTTTATTATTCAATTAATTTATCACCATAGCTTCTCCATGTCTATCTCTTATACATAAACATGTATATCCCACAAATTTTCTTTTTTATACTCTCTCTCTCTCTCTCTCTCTCTCTCTCTCTCTCTCTCTCTCTCTCTCTCTCTCTCTCTCTCTCTCTCTCTCTCTCTCTCTCTCTCTCTCTCTCTCAACTATTCCTCTGCTCCAGCTTATTTTCTCTCTATCCATCTCCCCCTTCTTGCTTTGCCTAATGTCTTTTCCTTTCTTATTTATCCCATTATCCCCACTATAAAAACATCTTCCAACAATTATAATATATTTCTATATCATGTATCTCACCCTTTTCTTATTTTATCTCTCTAACGCATTATCACCATCTTTTTGCACTTCAAGTGCTAACTATCCTCATTCTTGATCTCTATCTCATCCTTCTTCTTCTTCTCCTTCTTTCTCTATCTTTCCTATCTTTTCTCCCTCCCACTTCTCATTTTCTCCCATTCTCCCATTATCCCCTTCTTACCATCCATACCTCCTCATTACCATTTGTTTATGTTTCATGTTAATAACTTCCCCCCCATCTCTCTCTCAAAGTCAAGAGATATCAAGGCTTTAATTTTTAAAATAGTATATTAAAGCCTCAATATCTCTAGGCCTTCTTTATATATATTATATATTATATAATAGATATATAGCTAGTAGCATTCAAAGCTACAAGTCCTCTTAATAAAATCACACATTGGCTTCATGTTAGTGTCTAGATTAAATTTAAATTAATTTTTTATAGGCATACATATATGATCACACTAAGGATATTAGATTAAATTACTAAACTAATGTATGGATTAGGGTTCAATATGGTGTACCATTTAATTAGTATTAGACTTTGTTCATAATTTTATTTAGTAGATAGTTTATTATTCAATTAATTTATCACCATAGCTTCCCCATATCTATATCTTATACATAAATCTCGCAATTTATTTTTTTACTCTCTCTCAAGTCTCTCTCTCTCTCTCTCGCCATATTTTACCCTATTTATCCCTTTTATCTATCTAATCTACCCCATTATATCTTATCTACCACCCATAATTACTCACTCTATCTCTTTATCTTTTGCTCACTCTTTTTCCCACTCCCTCCTATCACCATATCTTCCCCATATCTATCTCCTATACATACACATCTCTCTCTCTCTCTCTCTCTCTCTCTCTCTCTCTCTCTCTCTCTCTCTCTCTCTCTCTCTCTCTCTCTCTCTCTCTCTCCTCTCATCATACTTTTCCCATATTTACCTTATTTATCTACCTCATGTCTCTCACCTTGTCGCCATTATATCTTATCTATGTCCTATAATTACTCACTCTCTCTCCTTATCTTCCACTCACTCTTTCTCTCACTCCCTCTTTTCACCACATCTTCCCCATATCTATTTGTTATACATACAAATATATATCCCTCTAATTAATATATTTTATAGTCCTCCTCCCCCCCCCTCTCTAATACTTTGTCATCTCCCTACTCTCGCCACATTTTCTCCCTATTTACCTTCTGTATCTACCTCATGTCTCTCACCTTGTTCCCATTCTATCTTATATCTACCACTTCTCTAATAATTAATCAGCTCCCTACTCTAACCTTATTTTACCCTTAGTTATCATCTTTATCTACCTCATTATATCTTATCTACCACCTATAATTACTCACTCTATCTCTTTATCTTCCAGTCACTCTTTTTTTGGCTCCCTCCTATCACCATATCTTCCCCATATCTATCTCTTATACACATCTATATCCTCATAATTACTCTCTCTCTCTCTCTCTCTCTCTCTCTCTCTCTCTCTCTCTCTCTCTCTCTCTCTCTCTCTCTCTCTCTCTCTCTCTCTCATTCATAATATTTTTCCCATATTTACCTTATTTATCTACCTCATGTCTCTCACCTTCTCCCCATTATATCGTATCTATGTCCTATAATTACTCTCTCTCTCTCCTTATCTTCCACTCACTGTTTCTCTTGCTCCCTCTTTTCACCACATCTTCCCCATATCTATTTTTTATACATACAAATATAAATCCCTCTAATTAATATATTTTATAGTCCTCCTCCCCCCCCCTCTAATGCTTTTTCATCTCCCTACTCTCGCCACATTTTCTCCCTATTTAACTTCTTTATCTACCTCATGTCTGTCACCTTGTTCCCATTCTATCTTATCTACCACTTCTCTAATAATTAATCACCTCCCTACTCTAGCCATATTTTACCCTTAGTTATCATCTTTATCTACCTCATTATATCTTATCTAGGTATGTACAGGATCATGGTGTGCCAAAAAGTGGTAATGTGAAAAAAATAGAGTTTGAACATGTCTAAAAGGGCTTCAAAATCCGCTCTGACTTTTTTCACCTATCCAGGTACCAAAACCTGGAAAGTAAGGCCCAAGCCTTATCAGATATCCGAGTTGAGATCGGATATCCAAAATGAGATTGGATATCGGATCTCATTTCGGATATCCAATATGAGATCCAATATCCGATATCGACGACAAAAATTGGAGGGAAAGGCACAAAAATTAGAGGGAAAAACAAATTTGTAAGTGATATAACTAATTTGAGTTATGAAATATGTAAAGATATAATATATAATCTATAAATATATAATATAATAACATAACTATTATATATAAAATAATATATAATCTATATATATATATATAACGTAATGTAAAGATATAATATATAATCTATTAATATATAATAATATATTATGTTGTTATTATTATTATTATCTATAAATATAATATATATTATTATTATTTTTACTATATTTTTATTAAATATAATAACGTAATATATTATATATGTTATTAATACATATTATTATTATTATCACATATAAATTATAATCTATAATATATTATTATTATTATTATCATATGTAAATTATAACATATAATATATTATGTTATTATTATTATTATCTATAAAATATATATATATGATTTTTATACTATATTATTATTATTTTTACTATATTATTTCTAGTGGAGTCATTTATATGGGTCAAAAGGGCTCACAGGATGACCTATGACCCCTTTCGACACATTCCATGATGACATATGTCCCTAAGGGATCCTAGGACCCCTAGGGACATATTAGAATAATTTATATCGGTCGAAGGGGGTCACAGGATGACCTATGAACACTTTCGACATATTACAAGATGACATTTTTCCCTAGGGGTCCTAGGACCCTTAGGGACATATTAGAATCATTCATATGGGTCAAAATGGGTCATAGGGTGACCAATGACCACTTTCGACACATTCCATGATCACATATGTCCTTAGCGGTCCTAAGACCCCTAGGGACATATTACAAACATTCATATGGGTCGAAGGGGATCATAGGGTGACATATGACCCCCTTCAACACATTCCACAATGACATATGTCCTTAAGGGTCCTAAGACCCCTAGGGACATATTAGAATCTTTCATATGGTTTGAAGGGGATCATAGGGTGAACTATGACCCCCTTCGACACATTACATGATGGCATATGTCCCTAGGGGTCTTAGGACACCTAGGGACATATTAGAATGCTTCATATGGGTCAAAGGGGGTCATAGGTTGACCTATGACCCCCTTTGACCCATTAAATGATGATGTATGTCTCTAGGGATCCTAGGACCCCTAGGGACACATTAGAATCATTCTTATGAGTCAAAGGGGCTCATAGGGTGACCTATGACCCCCTTCGACCCATTAGATAATGACATATATATTAGAATCGTTCTTATGGGTCAAAGGGGGTCATAGGTTGACTTATGACCCTCTTCGACACATTACATGATGACATATGTCCCTAGGGTTCCTAGGACACCTAGGGACATATTAGAATGCTTCATATGAGTCAAACAATGTCATAGGTTGACCTATGACCCCCTTCGACCCATTAAATAATAACATATAGAGCTAGGGATCCTAGGACCCTTAGGGACATATTACAATCATTCTTATGGGTCAAAGGCGGTCATAGGTTGACCTATAACCCCCTCTGACCCATTACATGACGACATATGTCCCTAGGGGTCCTAAGAACCCTAGGGACATATTAAAATGTTTCATATGTGTCAAAAGGGGTCATAAGTCCCCTTCAACCCATTAAATGACAACATATATCTTCGACCCATTACATGATGACATATGTCCCTAGGGGTCCTAGGATCCCTAGGAACATATTAAAATCATTCATATGGGTTAAAGGGGGTCATAGATTGACCTATGACACCGTTCGACCCATTACATGATGACATATGTCCGTAGGGGTCCTAGGATCCCTCAGGACATATTAGAATCGCTCATATGGATCAAAGGGGGTCATAGGTTTACCAATGACCCCCTTTGACCCATTAAATGATGACATATGTCCTTACCAGTCCTAGGACCCCTAAAGACATATTAGAACTGTTCTTATTGATCAAGGGGGTCATAGGTTGACTTATGACCCCCTTCAACCCATTAAATAATGACATTTCTCCCTAAGGATGCTAGGAACCCTAAGGACATATTAGAATCGTTCTTATGGTCAAAGGGGGTCATAGGTTGACCTATAACCCCCTTCAACCCATTACATAATGACATATGTCTCTAGCAGTCCTAAGACCCCTAGGGACATATTAGAATCCTTCTAATTGGTCAAAGGGGGTCATAAGGTGACCTATGACCCCCTTCGACCCATTACTTGACAACATATGTCCATAGGGGTCTTAGGACCCCTAGGGACATATTAGAATGCTTCATATGGGTCAAAGCGGGTCATAGGTTGACATATGACCCCCTTCAACCCAAAAAATGATGACATATCTCCCTAGGGGTCTTAGGACCCCTAGGGACATATTAGAATCATTTTTATGGCTCAAAGAGGGTCACAGGTTAACCTCTGACCCCCTTCGACATATTACATGACGACGTATGTCCCCTAGGGGTTCTAGGACCCCTAGGAATATATTAGATTCGTTCATATGGGTAAAAGGGGGTCATAGGTTGACCTATGACCCCTTTTGACCCATTAAATGATGACATATGTCCCTAGGGGTCTTAGGAGTCCTAAGGACATATTAGAATCATTCTTATGAGTCAAAGGGGGTCATAGGTTGACCTATGACCCCCTTTGACCAATTACATGATGATAAATTTCCCTAGGGGTCCTAGGACCCCCAGGAACATCTTAGAATTATTCATGACCTATTACATGATGACATATGTCCCTAGGGGTCGTAGGACCCCTAGGGACATATTAGAATCTTTCAAATGGGTCTAAGTGAGTCATAGGTTGACCTATGACCCCCTTCGACCCATTATATGATGACATATGTCCTTAGGGGTCCTAGGACCCGTAGGGGCATATTAGAATCGTTAATATGGATCAAAGGGGGTCATAGGTTGACCTATGACCCCCTTCAACCCATTAAATTATGACATATGTTCTTAGAAGTCTTAGGACCCCTAGGGACATATTAGAATTGTTCGTATGGGTCAAAGGCAGTCATAGGTTGACCTATGACCACCTTCGACACATTGCATGATAACATATGTCCCTAAGGGTCCTAGGACCCTTAGGGACATATTAGAATGCTTCATATGGGTCAAACGAGGTCATATGATGACCTATGACCCTTTTTTACCCATTAAATGACAAGATATGTCCCTAGGGGTCCTAGGACCGCTAGGGACATATTAGAATTGTTCTTATGGGTCAAAGGGGGTCATAGGGTGACCTATGACCCCCTTCAACCTGTTACATGATGACATATGTCTTTAGGGATTCTAGGACCCCTACGGACATATTAGAATGCTTCATATGGGTCAAAGGGGGTCATAGGTTGACCTATGACCCCCTTCGATCCATTAAATGATGACATATGTCCCTAGGGGTCCTAGGACCCCTAGGGACATATTAAAATCGTTCTTATGGGTCAAAGGGGGTCATAGGTTGACTTATGACCCCTTTTGACCAATTACATGACGACATATGTCCCTCGGGGTCCTAGGACCCCCAAGAAGATATTAAAATCATTCTTATGGGTCAAAGGGGTTCATAGGGTGACCTATGACCCCCTTCGACCCATTAAATGATGACATATATCCCTAGGGGTCCTAGGACCCCTAGGGACATATTAGAATCATTCTTATGGGTCAAAAGGGGTCATAGGTTGACCTATGACCCCCTTTGACCTATTACATGATGACATATGTCCCTAGGACCCCTAGGGACATATTAGAATCATTATTATGGGTCAAAGGGGGTTATAGGGTGATGTATGACCCCATTTGACCCATTAAATGATGACATATGTCCCTAGGTGTCCTAAGACTCCTAAGGACATATTAAAATTGTTCTTATCTGTCAAAGGGGGTCATAGGTTGACCTATGACCCCCTTCGACCCATTAAATGATGACATATATCCCTAGGGACCCCTAGGGACATATTAGAGTCATTCTTATGGGTCAAAGGGGGTCATAGGTTGACCTATGATCCCCTTTGACCCATTACATGATGAAATATGTCCTTGGGGGTGCTAAGACCCCAAAGGACATATTAGAATCCTTTTAATACGTCAAAAGGGGTCATAGGGTGACCTATGACCCCCTTCGACCCATTATGTAATGACATATGTCCATAGGGGTCTTAGGACCCCTAGGGACATATTAGAATGCTTCATATGGGTCAAAGGGGGTCATAGGTTGATCTATGACCTCATTCAACCCATTAAATGATGACATATCTTCCTAAGGGTCTTAGGACCCCTAGGGACATATTAGAATCATTTTTATGGCTCAAAGGGGGTCATATGTTAACCTATGACACCCTTCGACATATTACATGATCAAATATGTCTCTAGGGGTCCTAGGACCCCTACGAACATATTAGATTCATTCATATGCGTCAAAGGGGGTCATAGGTTGACCTATGACCCCCTTTGACCCATTACATGATGACATATGTCCTTAGGGGTCCTAGTACCCCTAAAGGCATATTAGAATCATTCTTGTGGGTCAAAGGAGGTCATAGGTTGTCTTATGACCCATTTTGACAGATTACATGACGACATATGTCCCTAGGGGTTGTACAACACCTAGGGACATATTAGAATGCTTCATATGGGTCAAAGGGTTTCATAGGTTGACCTATGACTCACTTCAACCCATTAAATGATGACATATATATCTAGGGGTCCTAGGACCCCTAGAGACATATTACAATTATTGTTACAGGTCCAAGGGGGTCATAGGTTGACCTATAACCCCCTCTAACCTATTACATGACGACATATGTCCCTAGGGGTCTTAGGGACATATTAGAATGCTTCATATGAGTCAAAGGGGGTCATAGGTTGATCTATGACCTCTTTTGACCTATTAAATGATGACATATCTCCCTAAGGGTCCTAAGACCCCTAAGGACATATTAGAATCATTCTTATGGCTTAAAGGAGGTCATAAGTTGACTTATGACCAACTTCGACACATTACATGATGACATATGTCCCTAAGGGTCCTAGGAGACCTAGGGACATATTATAATGCTTCATATGGGTCAAAAGGTGTCATAAGTTGACCTATGACCCTGTTCAACCCATTAAATGATGACATATATAGCTAGGGATCCTAAGATCCCTAGGGACATATTACAATCGTTCTTATGGGTCAAAGGGGGTCATAGGTTGACCTATAAGCCCCTCTGACCCATTACATGACGACATATGTCCCTAGGGTTCCTAGGACCCCTAGGGACATATTAGAATGCTTCATATGGGTCAAAGGCGGTCATAGGTTGACCTATGACCCCCTTCGACCCATTAAATGATAACATATATCCCTAGGGGTCCTAGAACCCGTAGGGACATATTAGAATCTTCGACCCATTAGATGATGACATATGTCCCCAGGGGTTCTAGGATCCCTCAAGACATATTAGAATAATTCATATAGGTTAAAAGGGGTCATAGGTTGACCTATGACCCCGTTCTACCCATTACATGATGACATATGTCCCCAGGGATCTTAGGATCCCTAAGGATATATTAGAATGGTATATACGGGTCAATGGGGGTCCTAGGGACTTATTAGAATCGTTCTTATGGGTCAAAGGGGGTCATAGTTTGACCTATGACCCCCTTGGACACATTACATGATGACATATGTCCCTAGGGGTTCTAGAACCCCTAGGGACATATTAGAATAGTTCTTATGGCTCAAAGGGGCTAATAGGGTGATCTATAACCCCCTTCGACCTATTACATGATGACATATGTCCTAGCAATATATTAGAATCGTTCTTATGAGTGTAAGGGGGTCATAGGTTGACTTATGACCCACTTCGACACATTACATGATGACATATGTCCCGAGGAGTCTTAAGACCCTTAGGGACATATTAGAATGCTTCATATGGGTCAAAGGTTGTCATAGGTTGACCTTTGACCCCCTTCAACCCACTAAATGATGACATATGTACATAGTGGTCTTAGGACCCCTAGGGACATAATAGAATCATTCTTATGGGTCAAAGGGGGTCATAGGTTGTCCTATGACCCCCTTTGACCCTTTAAATAATGACATATGTCCCTAGCGGTCCTAGGACCCCTAGAGACATATTAAAATTATTCTTATGGGTTCAAGGGGGTCATAGGTTGAACTATGACCCCTATGACCCCCTTTGACAGATTACATGATGACATATATCCCTAGGTGTCCTAAGACCCCTAAGGACATATTAGAATTGTTCATATGGGTCAAATGGGGTCATAGTATGACCTATGACCCCCTTCGACCCATTACATGACAACATATGTCCTTTGGGGTCCTAAGATCCCTAGGGACATTAGAATCGTTCATATGGGTCAAACTGGCTCATAGGTTTATTTATGAGCTGCTTTGTCCCATAAGAACGATTTTAATATCTACCTAGCGATCATAGGACCCCTAAGAACATATGTCATCATTTAATAGGTCGAAGGGGATAATAGGTACCCCTATGGGCCCCTTTGACCCATAAGAACGATTCTAATATGTCCCTAGGGTTCCTAGGACCCCTTAGGGACATATGTCATTATGTAATGAGTCGAAGTGGGTCATAGGTTAACCTATGACCCCCTTAGACCAATAAGAACGATTCTTATATGTCCCTAGGAGTCTTAGGAACCCTAGGGACATATGTCATCATGTAATTGGTCGAAGGGGGTGATAGGTCAACCTATGACCCCCTTTGACTCATATGAACGATTCTAATATGTCTCTTGGGGTCCTAGGACCCCTAGCTATATATGTCATCATTTAAGGTGTCAAAGTGGGTCATAGGTCAACCTATGACACCCTTTGACCCATATGAAGCATTCTAATATGTCCCTAGGTGTCTTAAGACCCTTAGGAACATATGTCATTATGTAATGTGTCGAAGAGGGTCATAAGTCATCCTATGACCCCCTTTGACCTATAAGAATGATTCTAATATGTCTCTAGGCATCCTAAGACCCCTAGGGACATATGTCATCATCTAATGGGTCAAAGAGGGTCATAGGTCACCCTATGAGCCCCTTTGACCCATAAAAATGATTCTAATATGTCCTTAGGGGTCCTAAGACCCCTAGGGACATATGTGGTCATGTAATTGGTCGAAGGGGGTCATAGGTCAACCTATGACCCCCATTGACCCATAAGAATGATTCTAATATGTTCTTAGGAGTCCTAGGACCGCTACGAACATATGTCATCATTTAATAGGTCAAAGGGGATCATAGATCAACCTATGACCCCCTTTGACCCACAAGAATGATTGCATATGTCCCTAGGTGTCCTAGGACCCCTAGGTACATATGTCATCATTTAATAGGTCGAAGGGCATCATAAGTAAATCTATGACACCCTTTGATCCATATGATGCATTCTTATATGTTTCTAGGGGTCCTAGGACCCCTAGGGACATATGTCATCATGTAATGTGTCGAAGTGGGTCAATTGTCAACCTATGAACCCCTTTGACCCATAAGAACGATTCTAATATGTCCCTAGGATTTTGAGGATCCCTAGGGACATATGTCATCATGTAATATGTTGAAGCAGGTCATAGGTCAACCTATGACCACCTTTGACTCATAAGAATGATTCTAATATGTCCTTAAGGGTCCTAGGACCTCTAGGGACATATATCATTATGTAATGGGTTGAATGGGATCATAAGTCAACTTATGACCTCTTTCGACTCATATGAATGATTCTAATATGTCCTTAGGGGTGCTAGGACCCCTAGGGACATATGTCATCATGTAATGGGTCAAAGGGGGTCATAGGTCAGCCTATGATGCCCTTTGACCCATATGAATGATTCTAATATGTCCCTAAGGGTCCTAGGACCCCTAGAGAAATATGTCATCATTTAATGAGTCGAAGGGGGTCATAGGTCAACCTATGACCCCCTTTGACCCATAAAAATGATTCTAATATGTCTCTAGGGGTCCTAGGACCCCTTCGGACATATGTTGTCATATAATACATCGAAGGGGGTCATAGGTCAATCTATCACCCCCTTTGACCCATAAGAAGCATTCTAAAATGTCCCTAAGGGGTCGTATGACTCCTAGGGACATATGTCATCATGTAATGGGTCAAAGGGGCTCATAGGTCAACCTATGACCTGCTTAGACCTGTAAGAACTATTCTAATATGTCCCTAAGGTTTCAAGGACCATTAGGGACATATATCATCATGCAATGGGTAGAAGCGGGTCATAGGTCAACCTATGACCACCTTTGACCCATAAGAATGATTTTAATATTTCATCATATAATACGTCGAAGGGGTTCATAGGTCAACCTATGACCCCCTTTGTCCCATAAGAATGATTCTCATATGTCCCTAGGGGTCGTAGGACTCCTAAGGACAAATGTTGTCATTTAATGGGTCGAAGGGGATTATAGGTCAACCTATGACCCCCTTCGACCCATATGAATGATTCTAATATGTCCCTATGGGTCCTAGGACCCATAGGTACATATGTCATCATGTAATGTGTCGAAAGGAGTTGTAGATCAGCCTATGACACCCTTTGGACCATAAGAACGATTCTAGGACCCGTAGGGACATATGTTGTCATGTAATGTGTCAAAGGGAGTTGTAGATCAACCTACGACACCTTTTGACCCATAAGAACGATTCTCATATGTCCTTAGGGGTCCTATGGACATATGTCATCATGTAATGGGTCAAAGGGGGTCATAGGTCAACCTATGACCCCCTTTGACCCATATGAACAATTCTAATATGTCCCTAGGGGTCCTAGTACCCTTAGAGACATATGTCATCATTTAATGGGTCGAAGGAGGTCATAGGTTAACCTATGATCTCCTTTGACCCAAATGAACAATTTTAATATGTCCCTAGGGTTCTTAGGAGCCCTAGTGACATATGTCATCATTTAATAGGTCGAATGGCATCATAGGTCAACCTATGACCCCCTTTTACCCATATGAACAATTCTAATATGTCCCTAGGTGTCCTATGACCCATAGAGACATATGTCATCATGTAATGAGTCAAAGGGGTTCATAGGTTGATCTATGATCCCATTTGACCCATAAGAGTGATTCTAATATGTCCCTAGAGGTCCTAGGACCCCTAGGGACATATGTCGTCATGTAATGGGTTGAAGGGTGTCATAAGTCACCCTATTACCCCCTTTGACCCATAAGAACGATTCTAATATGTCCCTAGGGATC